>CAWUPM010000460.1:0-59710 GCA_963924295.1 Dioctria rufipes
TCAGTTGGTACGATACTTACGTATAATACCTTTAAAAGAATATGAAAGTACAATAAGATTTCAACACGTAGATTACTGTCCTATTGAAAAAACGTTTATCGAAAGTATTTCTATAGAAGTAACTAATAAGCTAGGGGAGTTAATTGATTTCAATCCAGGCTATATTCAACATATATAATGATATAATGCTGCATTTTAAAAGAAAATAAACTATAAATACTCATACAACAAACAATTTAACATAGTGTGAAGTTAATAGCATTTTGTATAACTTCGAACATGAATTCATATTATACTAAATATTATTCGATTCAAAGTGGCGGTGGTTTAGCGGATATTGGAGAATTATATCGATCTTCTCTTATTTACCAGCGTGGAAGAGGAATTGGTAGTTTTTTCAGTGGATTATTACGATATTTACAGCCTTTGATTACATCTGGGGCAAAGGCTTTGAAGCAACAAGCAATTAAAACGGGAAAAGCTATTTTAGAAGAAGCAGGTAGTAAACCCTTAACAGATATTTTAAAAGAACAGGGAAAAGCAGCAGCCGAAGAACTATCATAAAAAGGTATAATTAAGCTGTTTGGAAGCATGGGTGGTGCAGGAAATAGCAGTCGCATGCTTATAAGAAGACGCAACTTTTTTGCGGCATTTCTCTCCAGCTGCTAAACGTAAACAGCGGTCAAAATCACAAAAGTCCGCTAAAAGAGGTTCAAAAAAAAAAAAAGACAGCTAAAAGAGCATCTATTAAAGGCAAACGTAGGATACGTAAACGTGTGTTAGATATTTTTGATAAATAGACAACATGCCTTCATACAACGGATGCATGAAATCTGAGTCAGACGTTTTCTCTACACCACCTGTACAAAGCAGCATCTTAAAAGCTGAAGAAGTTTCTTATAAACCTATAGCTTCTTCAGATAACTCGTCGGTATTGGAATTTGTATCGCTAGGACATGGTGACACATATCGAGACTTATCAAGCATATACCTCCGTTTGAAATTGCAACTGGTTAAAATCAATGATGGAAAAGAAGAACCTTACACAGGCAAAGATATCGAAATAACTAAATGAAATAAAATCAAAGACACTATTCGTGATGAAGTTCCTGGCCTTGTAAATAACATAATCCATTCACTTTTTCGTCAATGTACAGTTTACTTAAATGGAAAACCAGTTGGTCAAACTGATAACAATTAAAACAATATGACCTATATTGAAAATTTATTAAATTATGGAAAAGATGCCGCTTCAACACATTTAGAATCGGTTGGCTGGTATCTAGATCAAATAATATGGAGGTAGCTGAAAATTAATTTAATTAATTAAATGAAGGTTATTTGGCGAGACAAAAGCGGTTTGATAAAAGTAATGTTGTTGAGCTAATGGGAAAGATTCACGGCGATATGTTTAAGCATGATAAATTATTAATGAACGGTGTTGATTTACGGGTAGTTTTATCACTCGAAAAACCCGAATTTTACCTTTGGTCAAAAGATGATGACATTCCCCACGAGTTAAGATAGTAGAAGCAACTATGCACATAAATCATGTAACTATCAATCCTAACATCTTGCTGGCTCATGAAGCTGTTTTCCAACGCTATATATCCTTATAAACGCAAACACATTTACATTATCATTGGACAATGTGGTTATAGGACAATTGCCAAATCTACTAGTCTTTGGCATGGTTGAGAACGATGCATATACCGGAAAACGAACAAAAAATTCTTACAACTTCAAGCACAATAACATTACTAGGTTTAACTTATCGGTGAACGGGGTACAGGTGCCAAATCAACCTCTAGAATTTGATTATTCAAAAAAAATCCTGCTAGCACTCGAGGGTATATTACATTATTTAAAGGAACTGGTATACATTATTTCGATAAAGGACACCAAATTTCAAAAAAATTCTTTGACAACGGATGTTTTCTACTAGCTTTTGATTTAACAACAGATTTCTCATATAATTCAACATGTGGAAATCTATTGAATCAGGGAACGGTTAGACTTGAAGGAAGATTTAAAGAAGCACTAAAAACAACCGTGACATGTATTGTATATGCAGAATATGATAGCAGTCTTGATATAGCTAAAGATAAAAAAGTGTACACCAGCTTCAAAAAACCTATATAAGGCATGTTTTGTAATGTAGCGGTAATTGAACACTACAGCTATATTACTGCATTTTAGGTAGGTTAGTGTAGCGGTATGTTAAAATGACAAGATATGTGAGCTTGTGTTTACTGTTACTTTATTGACCAAAAATTACTTATTTTACGTTAGTCTGAATTCTATTTTTATTTTTTCACTTTAAATGTACTTCATTAATTTAATTAATTATCTGTAGGCATGTATTCTTGAGGTGTCGTAACGTGACACGTGCTCAATTTTATACCTCAGATTTTCACCAATTTCACTTTTATTATATTTAATTTCACTGTTTCTTAGTGCTAAATTGTTACTTACTATAATTCACGTGTAGCTTAATATTAACTAATCTACATTGTTTTTTCACATGAAGCATTAATTATGCGTGGCTCGCATGAAGTTAATGCTATGTGAAAAAAAACTAAATTAAAATGTCCACCACCAAATGTTTTAGGAATGTATAAAACAAATACTTATCCTAAAAACGTTCACCACCAAATTCAAGTCACACCAAAAAAAAACTTATTAATTTGCTATTGCAATCCTTATAGCATGTGAATGCTGTACCTTGCTTGGCACGTTGATTTATGCTATAAGATTGTCTTGAAACTATTTTAATTTTTGCACTTTAGATTTTTGAAAGAACACTGGATCTATGCGAAGTTGCATTTACGATCGCTGTCAAACTAATGAGAGTTTAGTTAGGGAGCACCTCCTTTTTATAATGTCCGAGCCGCCATTTTCGGACAAGTTCCACATGAAAAAATGCAAATTTCATATATTTTTTGCACATTATAAGTCCATGCTGTAATGTCAAAATATTCCAAATTATGTGAATTAATTTATTTTTAATTATCCATAATTTTTCCTAATTCATTTATTGAAATATTTCAATTTTTCTAAAATTTATCAATATGGCCGCTCCCTATCATACTATGTTAATTTCCGGTGTGGAACATAAATTCTCTCACGAATTTTCTTCTGTCTCGTTTCCACATCGTTCTCTTTCCCACTCATTATGGGAATTGGAATTACCTTTTTTTATAAATATTTCCTTACCTGGGCAATTTCGCGTTTTTTAATTATTGCCAACAGGTAGAGCGCGGCCAACTTCATAAAAGTGATTATTTACTTCGTCGCGGTGACAGTTGGTTTCGCGGATTTTAAATAGTGAAGTTCCGTGTTTTGTGTTGGGTTTTCCTCATCAACAAATGGATTAATTATTAAGGTAAGTTGTTTAATCTCTTCTATAAGTGCTAATTATTGATTTGCCAGTGCATAATTTGCAAGAATCATGCAAATTATGCGAAAAATTGTGTATTGAAAAATTGTTAGTGAAATGTCAACAATGGCAACAATTGTTGAATTTCACTAATAATATTGTGTATGGATTCTGCGAATTCATGTAATCTGCACATTTAAGCATAAATGCAAGTTTTGCAAATGTTTATTGTGCAGAAAACATGAATTTCGCTAAGAAATTCCAATGTTTATGTTTGCATGTAGTGTTGTTGTTGTACTGCCAAGAAATTTGTTTCTTGGCAGTTTGCATGTAGTAACTCTATATTTTTGTTTGTAATTTTTTGTGATATCTTTGCTCCAGTTAATTATATTGAACTAATTTATATGCTTTTTCTTATTTCAGATGCTGCATAGACGTAGGAAGGGCGTATGAGGACACTGGAGACTGGGATTTTACAGGGAAGTATTAAATAATGATCCCAATAAATTAATATCCATTTATTTATTTTCAGCTGTGTTCAACAGGCAGGTTAACTGATCATTGCGCTTAATTTTACTTAAATACGTAATCTATAATGAGCTATTGGTTAACCTTCTTAAAAAAAGTTTGTTTTGCTGGATTCGCTGTGCAAAATAAGTCTTTTGCGAAAGAAATAATTTTCAAGTATCGCACATCTAGTACAGAATGTACTCAACAAATAAGTAAATTTGGCAATCTCGAGCTCAGGCGTTTGGCTGAAGATCTTATAAAAACTTTATCAAAATTTAACATCATATTTGTTCATGGAGATACAACTAAAGAATTTACAAATAACTACGTTACATCTCACACCAAAGTCATTGACGTGGAAGCCGTCAATTCTACTGAACAGAATGAACACGATTGAGCTTGCAAATGCGTTAACAAATAACCGCACGACTAACAGGTTTTTTAGAAGTGTTTTTCCATGCAGTCACTAACCACAGAAAAAAAAACCTACATGTGTTATTGCTAACATCGATCCTGTACATAAAGGTGGAGCTCATTGGGTCGCCTTTTGTTTCCCAAAATAAAGACCTGCAGAGTACTTTGACTCTTTTGGAAAGTATCCCACCAACAGCTTTTTCGAAAAATTTTATTAGCTAATTCAAGCTCTTTTTGTTGTAATAAAAAACGAATGCAAAGCCAATTTTCAGTAACCTGTGGACATTATTATTTTATATTTCTACATATATTCACGATGCAGAGGACGGAGCTTTAAGACTTTTTTAAAACAGTTTGATTCGAACGTTCTAAATGATAACAAAATTGTTAATTTATACCGCAACATATATCTAAAAAACAAACATCATCCATCATCTGGAGGGGATTTTTGTAGCCCGTCTTGCAAGGCTGAGATCAAAACTATGAAAACCTAAACACTAGCTGTTTTGTATTCAACGTAACAGTGTGATTTGATTAAGATGGAACCGTCACGTAAAAAACAAAGACCCACAGAAGGTAAAAGAAGTTGTCCAAAGGAGAAGCAGACATAAAAGAAAAAGGGAAGTTATCCAAATATGCAGCAGAAGTAACCGGTGAAAATCTCTTGTTAAACTACACGTACCATTTCTACGATTGCCATATCCGGAAAGTAATACTTGGGTTTGACCCATTATCATTCGAAGCGAAAATTGTGTTTCATCGGCACGGCATCTTTCCGATATCAACACCTTATTCCAGCTAGGTAGCAGTTTACGAGAATCTCAACTATTTAAAAACCAAAATGGAAGAGATGCTTCCAGCAAATCAGGTCGAACCAAAAAACAAATACACGATCCCCGTCAACAGTGGCAGCATTATACTATCATAAGCGGAGCTTTATAAACTATTTGAAATGATGAAATTCTTCAATATTGTCATGTTTTTCAATAACGACCTTTCTGAAGCTCTTAACGAATGTTATAAAAAGTATGCTGACAAATGTAGAGAAAAATCGTATTAAAATTTATATATTTAAATAAATACATAAGAAGAATTCATGGATGATCTAAAATATATTAATTGAGCTAAATTGGCACCAGTGGTGTATTGGTAAAATAAGAAGTAACGGAACGCATGGTGAGAGCAAAAAAAAAACAAAATAGTCTCTGACTTTCCGCAAGCAGAACGGAACGCATGGTGAGAGCAAAAAAAAAATAGTCCGTGACTTTCCACAAAATAGTCAGTGACTTTCCACAAGCAGCTTGCTGAAAGTTTTTCGGAGATCATCTTATGTTAACCAAACTATTGTTTTCCTTGTATGTTTTTTATTTGTTTTATTCTTACTATACAAAATAATAACAAACACAAAAATAAAAAAATCGAAAAAAGATAAAAATAAGAATCTTAAAGATATTATTATTTTTATGTAGTACACTTATAGTGTACTACAAAAACTCCCAAATAGGATTACACACAGTTTCATCATTTGCCCCTGCTTTTAGTTTGTTGGTCAGTAGCGGATCGATGAGTACGCAACCAGGTTTTTACGTATAAAATTATATTCCAAAATTCCAAGGATGGTCCATGAAGTTTTATAAACAATAAATTTGCAACATGATCAATTAAAATGCGTGATCTTCTTTCCGTTATTAAATTCATGCTGCTGAAACCACGCTCGCATTCTGAAGAACTGCAAGCTATAATTTTAGAATATTTTTTTAACGTTCTCAAATCGTCTGAAATATTACGACCGCCACAAGCCAAGTAATCTCTAAAGGCATTTAAAATTTTCCCCAAAGGTAAATTAAAGCGTTGGCAGAGAGATTTTACTTCTTTTTCTCCAAATTCCATATTAATTTCAGATGGCCATTCGGTTGGTTCAAGAATTCGCAATTCTTTAACAATGTCGGAACTGTCGGAAGTCTTTGAACCTGAACAATTTGCTGATGTAGTGTTTATGTTTAGCCTATTCCTCATACTATTAATAATACTAATTAAGAATTGATTTCTGTGAATCAATTTTGCCATTTTATTATCCGTCAACGAAATTGAAGATAATTGCATTATTTTACAAGCAGAAATTGCTTCCAACGACTTCTTTCCTTTCTGAGGATCTTTTAAATATTCTAAATAAGCGATTGTGCGGCGAATCAATTTGTCTGCATATACTATTGAAGTTTTTCTTTTTTGCAATGCTTCTGATAGAATAGATAGCTCGAATAGAACATCATACATTAAGGCCAAATCTTGAATAAATTGTTTCGATGATATTCTTTTATATAATCCATTGAACATGGATTATTCCGTTTTAGTGCGGTTGTTGTCTTTACTCGCATTTTCGAAATGATGACATAAAGATGACCAATTCTGCCAAACTGCTGATACAGTCCTAAAGGAGCTGGCCACCCATCTGACGTTGAATATACGGCCAATACGTTTAATTTCTACACCGAGAGTAGTTGCACATGTTTCAATTTCTCTTTTATTTTTCGGAGATTGACTATATAAGGAGTATTACTTGTCCATAAATATTTGAAAATGACTAACCCCATTAACCTCAGAAATAGCATCTCCTACCGACAATTCGAGCCTATGGTTTAGACAATGCCATGTAATTAGATTCGGATATTTCTGTGTTAGTCTTGTTCCTACACCAGATTTTCTTCCTAACATAACACTGGCCCCATCGCTTGTAAACGAAATTAAATGGTATTTTAAATAATTGTCATTAAAACCGTTTTTTCCAAACATTTTAAGGGAACCTCTGTTATGGTGTTAGCTGTTTGGTCCTGCAATGCAATTAAATCAAGAAACAAGAAATTAGGATCTTTCATTTTATCGGTTTCGCAATTTAAATAAATAATAAGACCAGACTTTTTACTTAAAGTGGTAGATTCATCTATGATAATAGATAAGTTTCCTTGAACTTTTACTATTTGTTGACAAATTTTGGATTTCATTTGAATTTCTATATGATCAATAATTTCTGTAGCACTGAATCTAGATCGTAATCCGTGAGCTATAGTAGATCCATTCATTTCTTGAAGTTTTAGTAAATCAAAATGATCAGAATATGGACGATCATGTTTAGCAATATAATAAGCAGTTCTAAAAACCCTACTGGTGCTACAAATTTCAGAATCTTTCAACTTATCTACAATAATTTCAAGCTTTGGCTTGTCTGCTTCTTTTAATATTCTCTCAGCTGTTGTATGTGAAAAACTTTTACGTTTGAAAATTTTTTTTCGCAAAGAAGTTAGTGGTTCTTTTTGAACATTTTTTGTTGATGTTGATGGGATATCCATTTGTTTTTCCTTACTTTCCAGCACTTGCACATTTTCTTCTTGTTGCGTTTTAAGTTTTTTTTTGCAAAGAAACTGTCCAAAGTGGGTTGTTTACGTTTTTCGCTCATTTTAAATTTTTAATATAAAAAATTAATTTTTATTGTAGAATTTTCGAAATATTACTGCAATAATTAAAATTAATATGCATTATATTTAATATTAAAAAATAATTAAACTACCTTATAATTTACAATGGAAATAGAAACCACAAACTACCAAAACAACGTTGGCGTTATACACAATAACATAATCTAAACAACAACGTTACTGGCATGGTTACTGGCGCAATTCGCCATTAAATAGTCATTGACGGGATTCGAACTTCCGCAGACTTGCGCATTCGCACTAACCCCGTAACGCTTTTCTGAAATATAAAACCGACGATGCCTCGACCTGATGTGGGGAAGGGGAAGCCCACAACGTTTTCTCGGAAGTTTACTGGAAGTTTTTTCTTTAGAAATTTTATGCATTATTGGAGACCGTCAACTTGGGTCGCTTACAATTTTTATGAGCGCAGACGTGTAGATAAGCATTTATTTTTGCTTAGAAATTTACAAAAATGTTTGGGCACAGTTTTTATTCACTTTGATCGCTTCTGAGGAAAAAATTTCCAATAGGTTTCTGGGAAAGAGTTCAGGGTTTCCCTACATCAGGTCGAGCCGTATTGGAGCGAGGTTGAAATTAAAAAAATGACTACTAAAAAATGTACCGGAACGCGTTCCGTTTCTGAAAAAAGGGTGCCGGAACGTCGTTCCTCCACGTCCCCTCCCCCTCCCAATACACCGCTGATTGGCACATTTTAAAATAGTTGTAGCCGTCAGCAGTGTTTCCAAGTATGAGTTTACACTTGTAGCCGAATTTAGCTACTTCCCAGCTCCTTGGTAGCTAAACTCATATTTTTTTCGTAGCTAAATGGTAGCTAAAGTTTTACTTATGTCGCTTTCGATGGGACTTCATTGCAACACCAGTATTGCACATTTTCCAGCTGTGCAACACTTAAAATGTTCGATGGGACAATTTTTATAGCAGAAGTGCAACACGAGGTTTGCACTGACTTCCCCTACTTTGCACTGAATATTTTGTCGGTGTTACGAATACATATTCAAGTTGAATTGTGATCTGCTCTGTCAAAATGTACTCTCGCGATTATTTGTGAAATTTTGGAGTTAAATGAATTAAGACATTTTATTTTGGTAATTAGCATAAAGTTAAGAAGAACTTTGTTTCTATATATCAATAAAGAACATTTATTACGTTTGACATCTCCGTGTGCCCACAAATACAAGGAATATGACAGAAATAAATGTTCATGGTCTTCAGTGCTCCCAGTTCTCCGCTGCCAGAAAAAGTGCAACACTGAAATGGTACCATCGAAATCGACATAAAATTAATTTTTCGAATTGATTTAAAAAATGAACCACAAACAACAGTGTATGCACATCTATATGTATGTCAACACGTTCAGGGGGAAGAGAAGGAAAATTAATAAACCCACCAACGTGTTATCAATTAATAATCGTTCAATTAAAAAAATAATCTTATATTAACCAAAATATTTATTTCTTGTAAAGTCCTATATTTATGGCAATCAAATTAAAAGAGTTTAAAATAACAGACAGGGGTTAAATCCAAAGAAGTCAAATCCAAATAAGTAATTCATTGGATAAGATCTTTCAACAGTTCTGTAACATCTACATATGTACTCACTACTTAAGTCTCTAAAGTGCCAATTTTTTTAACAACAAGAGCAGGAATTTCATACTCATCACAGCATTTACCATACTTTTGTAACCAAAATCAAATCGCAAGGATTGAACCTAAAGTTTTTAATTTCATTTCGTTCCGAATTTGTTTTTAACAATATTCATGAAGCTAAATATTTTCCTATATCAGCATTGGAATGAGGTAACGGCAACGATTTTATAACAAAGTGACACAATTCTTTAAATAAATTGATTGCAGTATCCACTGTATCTATATATTTTACAGCTTTACAGTTTCTTGCCTGCATTTCTGTAGCAATGCGACAAGCAAAAAAAGTAAATACAATTACAATTTACAGCAGTGCCAATACAATTAGTGCCAGAAGTAAACTTTTTAGCAGCTTAGATTTCGGGTATAGGTAGCATACAATTTTCTTTCACAATTTGGTGAAAAATTTATGGTCAAAATAAATGAAAATTTTAGCCACCGTTCGGTAGCTAAAGGAGCCCACAGTAGCTAAATTGCTACCGGTAGCAAAATGAAAATCTTCGTAGCTAAATTACCTTCTTGGTAGCTAGATTTAGCCACGAAGTAGCTAAATTGGAAACACTGGCCGTCAGGGAAGTATGAAAAATCAAATTCGCATTTTTCTTGTGGAACGCATTACAAGGTGGCCGCTCAGAGGCTATCAAAAGGAGGCGATCCATAAGAAAGCCCTCAGTTTTTGACAGTGATCTCATAAGCAACATTAGCATCCGATCAAATTTAATTAGTAATCTTTAAAATTTCAGCAATAAAGCATAAAATAAAACGTACCAGGGTACTTTATTATATATGCTACCAGTTTGTGCAGTTGGAGTTGTGTTATATATATAAAACCCTAGGTACATATATGTATCATATGGGTAGCTTTACAAAAGTCTTGCACCTAAAAACCTAAAATTAGGCATATAAAAGAAAAAAGAAAAGAAAATCATAAATTATAAAATTCAATAAACTAATCATGTACAAAACATGATTAATTTATCTTCCCAAAAGGGTGAAGAAAATTGCATCAGCAATTTTCTTCACATTCCAAGCAACTCATAAAATTTTTCCCATAAAACGACTTGGGAAAAACAAAAGTTTCAGTTTACAACCCAAGTCGTCTTACTTAAAAATTTCCACGACAAATTTTGCCTTCAGCGAAATTTGCCATTTCAACAATTTAATTAAAAAAATAAATCAAAAAGCAAATCGTACCTTCAGTACAATTTGCCGTGAAAAAATTCAATAATGTACATACGTACATACATATTGTGTAAAAAGCTTTCACGATAAGAAACGCGCGCCGCATAAATGCATTGTATGTATATGCGCGCCGCGATTTCAAACGACGGGACGGTGGCTGATGTTTTAAAAAGTGTAAGATTACATTTTTGAAACCATCGCTCAACGCGAATAATTCTGGACATGTTTGAACAAGTCCAGAATTGAAAAATTAAAATTTTCTCAGTATAAGAAAATGCAATTTAGCATTTTCTATCCTGAACGACGGCTCTTGATCACGATGAATGTGATCAAGAGTTGAGTTGCATTTTAAGTTTTCATTACGGCGGATCGAGAGTTGATTTTTAGCCATCGAAAAGAGTTGGTTTTTTCGCTAGAAACGGAGAGGATATAAAAAAAATACGGTGCGGCTTTGTTTTTAAGAAAGATTTTTTGAATGTTCGGTTTTAGAAAAAAAATTGTATTACAAAGTTTTTGGTTTTTGAATATAGTATTGGAATGTTCGGTTTTAAGAAAAATTTGTATTAGAAAGTTTTTAGATTTAAAGAAAGTTGTTACGGAAGAAATCGTCACGCTACACATTTAACAAAATCTCTAATCGCTTTCAAATTTTTTTAAATTAAAACAATTTAGAACAGAGATCACCTCGACGACACATACAACCGTGAACATGAATTACTATTGCATTACACAATAGAAACCAGTCCAGAATACAAACGAGCTCTAGTAACAACGATGTCAATCAGTTAGCACCTAACCAGCGCTTCTACCAGATCACTCCCCCAAGTCACTTCAGTAAGATAAAATATATATTTTTTATACCCTAGATGAAATCATAGGGGTATACTAAGTTTGTCATTCCGTTTGTAACACCTCGAAATAATGATGGTAGAGCAAAATGGATTGGACACCCATTCATAATATTAAAAGTTATTTCGATTTTTGCATGTCCGTCCGTCCGTCCGTCCGTCTGTCCGTCCGTCCGTCCGTCCGTCCGTCCGTCTGTCCGTCCGTCCGTCCGTCTGTGCGCACGATAACTTGAGAACGCGAACACGTAGAGAGCTGAAATTTTGTACACAGACTTTAAAAAAAAAAAGTAAAATTAAGTTCGAAAATGAGCCAAATCGGGCAACTCCTTCGTGGGGTTGCCATATAAAAATTTCGTTTTCCGCTATATATTTGGTCACTGCCTGAGAACGCGTCGACGTAGAGAGCTGAAATTTCGCACATGATGTTTTTACTACATTAGGAAATAAAATGTCAAAAATGGACTAAATCGGGCAACTCTTTCTTGGTGTTGCCATATAAAAATTTCGGTTTTTTACGTATACTTTGAAAACGATCAGTCCAAGACATTTTTATGGTACTAAAAACTTCTGCAGAATACGAAATCCTATAAAATTGGTTATAATCATTTTGTCTGTGCGACAAACCGTTCTAGAAATATATGCGAAAAACAACTTCAAAATCAATACTTGAATAGATCGGTGACCATACGAAATTTAATACGGGCATTCATCTAGGGTATCCTAAGAATTGGTCTTAGACCAATTCTAGCTTTTTTACTTGTTTTTTAATAAAGTTATTTTAATTATGTACAAGTATCTTTTATTCGTACATAAATGGTGACCCCGACAGTAAAAATTAATTAACCGGGATTAAGTCTTTTGACATATTAATTTAACATAAAATCAAGTGAAATAACTTTCGATATATCGGAGTGAATCAAGCGTGCTACATTAAAGGCAATGATGGACATGTTCCTCGGCTTTTAACTGCAGATAAACACAACGCAAATAATTAAATAATTAAAAATATCATGAACATCGAACGAAAACGAGCTAAAAACAACAATTAAAAGGAAATTTTCTCATCGATGAACGATTATACGTAAATTACGGCCAGGTGCACTTTACCACTTGGGGGAATACGCATCTTCAAGAACAACTATATCCAGGGAAATCAACATGATACCGGCATCAACATACACATGAACAACTTATATTTATTTAGCATAAAAAAAATTTTGTCAAATTAGATAATAGTTTAGCCGATTTATATTGCTTCATTTGTAGATTTCAAAGCTGTATTTTTCACAAAGATGGTTTAACGGAACGTAGAAACATCTGGTATTATCGCAAATCTCAATACAAAGAGAAGAGAAAAAATAAAACAAAGAAAAACAACAATTAATAAAAGCAACATAAATTCCATTTAGGAGATCAGTGAGTAACCTTTTAACGTAATAATTTAAGAATTTTGCATCGCAATAGATATATTTTTTTTTTGTATGAATATATTTTTGTACATGAAGTGATTTCCTAATATAAGCACCATAAGTCTCACATATATATTTATATACATACATATATATATCAAAATAATTTTTTCAGCACATTCTAAAATTAAAATTAAATAAAACAAAATAAAAATCAAATAAAATTCAGGCTTCCCTTGATTACACAATAGTGAAAAATATTTTTCTTAATAATCGTACATAACAACCGCGCTATATTTTTTTTTCTTAACAATTGTATTCTAAAGCTGGCTTCCCACGACGCGTGGTTTCACACGCCGCGCCGCGCGAGCACAAGCCAACGCGCCGTGGGAAGGGTCCGGCTCGTGGTGGCGCGAGCTCGCCTGTGCTGGCGCGCCCGATCGATTTCGAGTCGGTAACTTCAAAGGCGCGGCGCGAGCGTGCGTCATTTATTATTATTTTTTTTTTTTACCAAAAATAATCATGACAGAAAAGACCAATGTTTATTTATTTATTTATTTATTTATTTTTAAGTTAATAAGATAGTACACAGATTAAGTCCATTAGGATACTACCTTAAAAGTAAGTAATATGAGAAGATTACAAAAATAAAAAAGAAGAGAAGCTAAAGCAGAAATTCAAGCAGAATAATATACATACTTACATTACAAAAGAATACAAAAAAAGAAAAAGGAGAAAAAAAGAAGAAAAAAAAAATACAACTAAAAAAACTACAAAATACTAAAAAACTAAGTAATTACAAACTGAAAAAATAAAAATATAATTCAGGAAAAGAAAAAAAGGGCAAAGCAAAGCAAAAATAGAAAGAAAATAAGCAAACATATCGAGAAATATAAATTACGATCAGTGATCAATCTCATTCAAGACCAGTCTTTTAAACGTCATAGGGCCAGAACCGAAAATATCAATGTTACTGAAATTCAAATTGTATGCCTTCTGAATTCGATATAGTGGAGACTTTTCTCGCAAATTTGTCCTAGAAATGGCAAACTAAAAGGAGTATATTGTCTTGCATATCTTGAGGGAATATTTACATATACCAATTCTGAAAAGTAAGTCAGGACAGTGTACATCGCCGTTCAGAATTTTGTACAAAAACACACTATCGAGAAAGACACGACGACGCTCTAAAGATAAGATGTTGAATCGGGTTAATCTCGCATTATACCCTAACTCATTCTGTTCCAATTTGTACAATAATAATCTGGTAAATTTTCGCTGGACAGATTCGAGTAGATTATTATAGCAAGTGTAAAAGGGGCTCCAAATTTGACACGCATATTCTAAGGTGCTTCTCACCAGTGAATTATATAGACAAATAAAAGAGGCGCTTGATTTGAAAGATTTACATGTTCTAAAAATGAAACCAAGAAGACGATAAGCTTTGTTAGTAATAAGGTTCAAGTGGGAAGCGAAGAGAAGTTTGTTATAGAAAGTAACTCCCAAATCTTTTATTTCGTTGACATATGATAAGGAGATATCGTTTATTTTATAATGGAATAGGATTGTGTCACGTTTTCTAGAGAAAGTTATGCTTTTACATTTGTCTATGTTAAGGTCCAAATGGTTATTTTTACACCAAATTTCGAGCTTTCTAATATCATCTTGCAAGCTCTCACAGTCATTGATGTCATTAATTACTCTAAAAATTTTAGCGTCATCAGCGTACAACAAAATGTCCGAAGTAATTTCAGTCGGTAAATCATTGATATAGATTAGGAAATAAAGGGACCGAGTATTGTGCCCTGGGGAACACCAGATGTCTGTTCTAAAGAACTAGATTGGGAGCCGTTGAAAACAACCATACTCTCTCTTTCTTTTAAGTATGACTGGAAGAAAAAGACAGTGTCCATATTGAATCCTATTTTTAACATTTTTATTAGACATTGGTTGTGCCGGATCTTATCAAAGGCCTTAGCAAAATCAGTGTGTATGGAATCAACTTGTTTATTCTCATCCAGACCAGAAGCAATGGTATCAGTGAAAAGAGCTAAGTTTGTAACCGTCGAGCGCCCAGGGAGGAATCCGTGCTGCGAATTTGATATATAAGGCATAGTTTGATAAAGGAGTTGATTGTACATAACTCTTTCAAATATTAAAGCCAGTGCATTGGAGATGGATAGTGGACGATAGTTAGTAACTAACCTAGGATCTCCCGCTTTAAGAATTGGGGTAACGAACCCGTTCTTTAATATAGGTGGAAAAACCTTTCTAAGTATTGATAAATTAAATAGAGAACTTAACGGCTTCGCTAAGCTATTAGAGCACCGCTTGTAAAAGAGGTTAGGAATACCATCAGGTGCGGGATTTTTATTACAATTAAGGTCATTTAATATTTCGAGTACATCATCAGAAGAGATGAAACTCAAGTTAATGTTAACAGAGTTACAGTTAGTCTGAAAAGATGTGAAATCAAGATTGGATTCCTTGTCAGAATATACAGACGAAAAGTATTCAGAAAAGAATTCACAGATTTGCCTAGAAGATGATGAGGTGACTTCTTTGTAGAGCATCTCCTTGGGAGAGGTATTTGAATTCCTGAAATGTTTATTAAAGGCCCAGAAAGCTTTGGGATTCTCGTGAAGTGAAAGTTCTGTTGCATCCACATATCTCTTGAATCACTGATTTTGCAAGGTGCTCCGGGTGTCGGTGAGCCTTATATTTACGACGATATTTTTCTTTAAGTTGAAGAGCTTTAATATGTTGGTGACTATACCAGTTCGGAAAATGGTTGGTTTTCCTTTTAGCTAATGGTATATATTCTCGAGTACCGGTGTTGGCTATCTCATAAAATTTCTCAAAGGCCTGTATAGGATCAGTCGAAATAACCGAGGAAAAGTCGATACCATTGAGGTAGCCACACAAACCAGTGTAATCTCCCAATGTGAAGTTCCGCTTTTTTATAAATTCATTACGAGAAGGTTTTGGCAAGGAGATATTCAAATTAATATCTAATGGAGGATGATGAGGGTCAATCCGTGAGAGTGGACACAGGGATGAAGATATGCAAATGTCGTTCTGAGCGATATCTGTCCATACTAAATCAAGAAGCCTATCATTAAAATTTTTGACGTTATTAAATTGATTTAGGTGGCACAGAGACACATTGTTGATGAGAGAATGGGCTGCCTGACTGAAAACACCAGAAGGTAACATACAGTTCTCGACGCCGTCTAAATACCAAGAAATATATGGGAGGTTGAAGTCCCCCAAGAACAAAACGCGGGAATTCTTGGGCAGTTGCAGAATTCTGTCACTGACTCTAGACAATAGAGAATTGTAGGACTCGTACGTGCTACTAGGAGGTATGTAAACACAGCATACGTATAAAGAAAGGTGTTGTAATTTCACAGCAACCCACAGAACCTCATCAGCGACCTCTTGGTGATGTAAACAGAATGAGCTAAAGGATTTCTTAACAGCGATAAGACAACCTCCACCGTCCCTCATACCAGAAAGTTCTAAGTTCCTGTCCTTTCTATACACCATATACCGAGCATCGAAAATTTCAGTACTAGAGACATAAGTCTGTAAGAAAGTTTCAGTAAGGCATACAATATCATAATTACTGGCAAGCAATGACAAATGAAACTCAATGGTTTTAGTTCTTAACCCCCTGACGTTTTGGTAGTAGACGGTAAGTGACATTTAAAAGGTTATGAAACTAAGACTTCTTTCTTTGAAGGAGACCGAGACACTGATCATTTTTAATAATAACAGGGTGAGCGTCGTCATCCTTTTTTAGATAGATAGTAGCATTTTTTATCCAAATATGTTTGTAGTTATGTTCCTTTTTATATTGCTTTGCTTTGTAAAATAAAGATTTCATCTCTTTAGTTAGAAGTTCATTTATATAAATAATTACTGATCCAGAAAAACCTAGAGTACTAGTAGTTAAGTCTTTAGTAAGTTTGGAGGCTAAAAGCAAACGATCTCTTAAAAATTGAGAGGAATACTTAACTATTACTGGATTGCTAAAATTGGTATTTTTACGCCTATTTACACGATATACCTTGATGATATCACCGTCTTCCAAGGGTAGCTTGAAATGGTCATGAATCTTGCGAATAGTAACCATGAGTTGTTCATCGCGTTCTTGTGGAATATTTCTAACCTCCAGAAATGCAGTCAGAGATCTTTGTTCCATCAGTTGAATACGATCCTTCATACACTCCATTTCATTAGCCATTTGGGACTTTTCGATCTCAAGCTTCTTTATACGCACTTTATGCTCCTCGACTGTAGCAGCAATTTTCTTGATTTCATCAAATCCCTGTACTAAAGTATCTACTGACTTGTTCTTCGTCCTGCTTAGATTTAATAAAATCAATTTCTTTAGTCATACGCCGGATCGCAGCTAGAAAGTCTGAGGAATTGGTATCTTCAGAATCTGATCCACAGACAGAGAAAGAATTGCTACTATTCGCTATGCCACAATTCAAACAGCGAAATCCAACAGCGCCACTAACGATGCTTGATATTAATTCATTGGACAGTTTGCAGCAAGAGGCGTGAAATTGTTTTTGGCAGTCAACGCATTTAAAACCAATATTTTTCTTGTTAAAAAAGGTTCCACATAGCATACATTTAGGAGCCATTGCGATAAGTGTATACAAGAACCCAAGATAATAAAGTTCAGAACGAAGATAATGAAGCGCAAAATGATGATAAAATTATGACAATCTGACTGGTCGAAAGGTGTATTGTGTCTCCGGTAGAAAGATCACTAGATTTACGCAAAGCACATAACCACACTTTCCAGTTAATAATATTTCCCAGTAAAATAATTCTTGTACTGTTGAATATCCCCCAGTAATTATGTTATTATGCTGCACTGACCAAATGATTTCTAAAGAAAATTACACAGATAATTACTTGTAGCTCGAATCCGTAATCCGGCTGGGATACGTGTCTAATAGGCAGTTCAGGATCAGCTGAAATTTCCGCGGCAACCACTCTGCTGTAATGCTGAAGACTTCAGTGGAGGCAACAATCTAAGACAGTTTTATATAAAAAAGTATGACCATCCACCAGGTGCAAAGGTGCCAGTTGATTGCAATGCTCTCCCACACAGTAAACAGGATTCCAAGAAGAAGGATATCACACAAACAGTTGACGAATATTTAACACCAGAGCAAGTACGTAGATGAGTAAACAAGATGAATAAAGAATAAACGTGATAAATAAAGAAATTACGATAGAAAACAATTTTTAAAATGCGATTAGTTTGACACTTCAGACAGCTTTTTCTTCTTCTTCTTCTTCTATATGTTGACATAACCCAAGCTAACACTGCTAATAATCCATTAAATCAAGGAGAAACAAATTCACAAAATTATAGTGAAGATGCACAATTAATTCCAAAAAAACAAAAAAAAAAACAAACAGATGAATGTATGTATATAACATTCATCATTATTGCTCAATTTTACAGCTCTTACAGCAAATTTGTTGACTAGACATTTCCCACATTCTTGTCGCCACAAAATCGTCTGGCAATGAAACTAGAATCCGACAAAGGTTTTGCAATGTAATTAGAATCCGACAAAAATATTTTGTGGTGAAAAGGTGTGGGAAAATATGAAATGATAAAATTTTATGTTGCTTAGATTTTAGGGTTTACGAAAATGTCAAATAAGCATCTTTTTATTATAAACACGTAATTTTGTGTAAAATAAAATATAGTACAGTTTTCACTTTTATCGAAGCAGGCGTTCATTCATTTCTTACCCAGTTCTCCACGAATCGTTGCACTAGTTTTGTACTAGGGTAACACGCAAGGTTGCATAGGTATTGTACTTAGGCAACGTTCTTCTAAACGGGCGGCAATTAAAACAATTGAATTGTCGCGGTACAAAAAACATTTGGTGACCCCGACGTTATTCTCTATTAAGAGAATTGCACTACACTGCTTCCATATCGAGGAAGGCCACAGACACCAGCATCGAAGGTGAATTTATAGCAGCACCATATTACTGCTGCACATCATAGAGGATCATTACAAAGGCTAAAATCAAGAAGTTTTATCCGGATTCGAACCATGGCTGATGAAGAAGTTGCACGGATGCTGCAAGAACAGGATGATATTGGTAGTAAACTAGAAAAGCTACTAATAAATTTAGGCAAGGATTCATTAGACCGTAAAACTGAAGATTACATCGCAAAGAGAATACAGTTATTAGACAAATACTGGCATATAATTCAATCAAACCACAAAAGACTCACTCCATTCCAGGAGCGGCTTGCCAGTTCACACTACTTCAAAGACGAGTATTTCATGAAGCTAGAACAGGTGTACCTTACACTAAACAGTTTATTATTGGAACATCAAGCGACGTGCGAGCCCACGGCTACTACTAAAGAAGGCAATCATGGAGCGACAAGCTCAGCAGGCGCTGCATCCAGCAGCAACAATAAGCAGGCTGATGAGAACAGTGGTAATTTAGATGATGAGGAAGGTAGCAGCGACGACGGTTAAACAAAATGACAACGGACGCAAACCTTCGTTAATTTCAGAACTATATGAAGGCAAAACTATGGATGTGGACGCTTGCAAGCTAATACGCAAGCAAAAGGCCCTAATGCGGCTCACAACACACCAAATAAGAGAAATTGAGTCAAGGCAGGATCAACAGCATCCAAGCTAAAAATTGATATACTCAAACAATATCAGAGAGAGATGGTTGACAATAACCAACAAATTTGGGAAATTGCCAATGAAGACAATCCATTGGGCTATAAATCAGATCTGTTCTATAACCTTGATGGCTGGACGCAAGATACTATCATTTCACTCCAACTCAATTCTTGAAGATAAATCCACCGAAGAGCCTGCACCTTCAAGACCTCAAGAAAGCTTGATTAAATTGCCAAAGATTTCTCTGCCCATATTTGATGGCAACTATTTACAGTGGACACAGTTCCATGATTTGTATGTCCAGCTAGTACACAACCAAACTATAAGCAACACTCAGAAGATGTTCTATCTAAAAACCAATCTGAGCGGAGAAGCAAGGGCGTTAATTCAACATCTGCAAATTTCTAATGAGAACTACGACGATGCGTGGGGTATCCTGAATAACCGATATAATAATAAGCGGTTACCTGTTACGGCGATATTGAGTCGACTACTGTCACAACCAACAATTCAAGCTGAATCGGCTGCAGCTATTAAGAGCCTGCACGACACAACCAATGAATGTCTGTATGGACTGAAAAATTTAGGATTGCACACAGAAACATGGGATCCTTTGATAATACATATAGTAATCAAAAAATTAGACAAAACTACACATGGCTTATACGAGCAATCACTAGATGCACCAAGAGAACTAGACACAATTGGGAACTTCCTGAAATTTCTAGAAACTCGATTTCAGTCCCTAGAAGCTCTTGGAGGCCGAACTTTATGCAACGTAAGAAGTAGCCCGAAACTTACAAATCAGTCGAAATCTTCCGCATTCATGGCAACTTCAATGAAGAGCAAGTGTATTATTTGCAAGCAGAGTCATCCATTATATTCTTGCAAGGACTTCCTTTCCAAGAGCCCGTCAAGCAGGCTTGACATGGTTAGAAAACATAATCTATCTGTAAACTGCATGAAGGGGGGCCATTCCGTTAAGAATTGCTCTCTTAGAGGTTGTAAAACATGTTCATCAAAACATAAGACCTTATTACATCTTGGAAGAGAAGGTAAAATTCAGTACAACACAAGAGGAGAAACTCTACAGAAGACACAGGAATCAAACAAGGTATACCCACCATCGGGTCAACAAAACTCACACCTTTCTCCAATCAGCTCAACTTCTCAAAAACCAACCACTTTAGCTGCACAAGTAACGAAGTCGCAAAGGAGTTATGTTTTGTTGAGCACTGTGATTGTAAGGTTACGAAATAACGAGGGATTGGAAGTGGAGTGCAGGGCAATACTAGATTCCGGTTCTCAATTGAATTTTATAATAGAGCAGCTGGCGAAGAAACTGTCACTAAGAGAAACATTTGACGCATTACAAATTTAAGGCATTGGTCAACGTCCGCAGAAGGCCCACAAGAGGATCAATGTAGAGCTGCGATCAAGAACATGCAACTTCTCAACCAGAATCGAAGCGCATATTCTGCCAGAAATAACAACACATCAACCATCTCAGTCTTTGGATATCACAAACTGGTCCATTTCACGGAATATTGAATTAGCGGACCCGGGATTCAATTGTCCAGGGAGAATCGACTTGCTTATAGGAGCAGACACCTTTTTCCAACTACTCCTAGCTGGACAGATTAAACTAGAAGATACCCTTCCCATCCTGCAAAACACTAAATTAGGTTGGATAGTCAGCGGAAAAACGTCGAACACATCCGCTACCCATGTCTTGTGTGGTATTTGCTCCAAAAAAGAAGAAGCCAAACTAAATGAACAAGTTGAACGATTTTGGAAACAAGAAGAAGTTGACTCTACTAACCCAACCTTGTCGGCATCAGAAATCAAGTGTGAATCACACTTCAATCAGAGATGAGAAGGGATGATACAGGTCGTTTTGTGGTAAGGCTGCCCTTCGCAATTGAAGCAACGAATCTAGGAGAGTCGAAAGACATCGCGCTTAATAGATTTTATTCGTTAGAACGAAAGCTGACTAGAAACCCAGATATAAGGGCGCAGTATATTGACTTCCTTAATGAATATAAAAATCTTGGGCATATGGAAGAGATCAGTTTAAATGAAATCTCAGGACCATACTTCTTCCTTCCACATCACTGTGTGACTAAGCCAGATAGTACCACCACGAAGCTTCGTGTAGTTTTCGATGCATCGATGAAAACGTCATCGAACGTTTCATTGAACGACATCTTATATACTGGGCCCACTATTCAAGATGAACTCTTCTCCATATTACTACGCTTTCGTCTACCACGGTATGTGTTCACAGCGGACATAGAAAAAATGTACCGTCAAGTAATACTGGACAAGGATGACAGGAAATATCAATTAATCCTTTGGAGAGATGATCCATCCAAGCAGTTGAATGTTATCAATTATCTACGGTTACTTACGGTGTACTTGGCGACGAAATATCTCCAACGACTGGCGGGCCAAATGGCAGAGCAACGCCCTCTGGGACACTCATGCAAGATTTCTACGTCGACGATGTTATGACTGGTTGCAATAGTCTCAGTGAAGCCATGGAAACACAAGAACAACTAACTCAAATTCTCCAATCTGGAGGATTCAAATTACGTAAGTGGTGCGCGAACCACACTGCATTATTGGAAAATATCGCTTCAGAAGACAGGATGCAGCTAGAACTCCATGACGATAATGACTGCCACGTAAAAACTTTGGGAATAACATGGCTACCACGTTCTGATGAGTTTGCTATCAAAACTCAATGGACAGATGAACAAACTATTACCAAGAGAAGTGTTTTGTCAGACATAGCTCATCTATTTGATCCTCTTGGTTTCATGAGTCCGGTTATTGTAAAGATGAAGATTTTCTTACGAGAATTGTGGGCACTTAACCTTGGCTGGGACGATAAACTACCAGACGAACATAGCTCTATCTGAATCAACTTTCGTCAGAGTTTTGGTGTCTTAAATGACATAAAAATTCAGAGACATGTTAGTTCAGGAAATGTGCCGTGCTCTATGCAATTACATGCTTTCTCAGATGCATCTCAACAAGCAATAGGGACTGTAATATATATACGATCTATTCTTCAGAATGGACTTATAATAGTGAGATTGCTAGTGCCAAATCTAAAGCAGCACCAAAGAAAAACGTAACAATACCCAGATTAGAGTTGTGCGCTGCAAAGTTAACAGCCAACTTAATGCATCGAGTTAAAAGGGATTTGAAATGGAATCACCCCTGTTATTGTTGGTCCGATTCAGAAATAGTGCTAGCCTGGCTAAATTCATCATCATCTTCACATTACACATTTGTAGCCAATCGCATAGCTGCAATCCAAGAAGTAAGTACAACCGATCAGTGGCTCCATGTACCATCAAAACACAATCCTGCGGATCTAGCTTCACGGGGAACTACGCCAGAGCGCCTAAAGAACAATCCTCTATGGTGATATGGGCCACTCTTCCTACATGGGCATCAATCCTCATGGCCGCTGAAAGCATAAAATTTGACGACAGACTTGGAAAAGAGACAGGCAAAGGTGGTGCTATCAACAATCACGAGGAGGATTTCTATATTAGAAGGTATTGAGCACAGAAATTCCTTCAAATATTTACAAAGAACGTTGGCATACATCCTGAGATTTATTAAAAACATCGGTCAACTGCCGAAGGAACGTAAAAACGATCAGCTTAGCGTACAAGAATTAGATAGTGCATTAATGGTGATCTTAAAGGAAGTTCAACAGCAAAGTTTCGAAGAAGACATAGCACATCTTTAAGGAAGTAAGCACGTTAATGCAAACAGCAACTTATGCAGTCTTAGCCCATTCTTAGATGAAACGGGAATTATAAGAGTTGGAGGAAGGCTTCAAGAATCCGAACTGCCTTACGACGCTAAACATCCGATTCTTCTACCATATGGTCACCACGTAACTAAATTATTACTGACTCATATTCATGAAACAAACTCACACGTAGGCGCCCAAGCACTACTGGCAATAACAAGACAAAAGTTTTGGCCCATCAAAGGAAAAAATTTTGCCAGGTCAATAATTCAAAATTGCGTCCGTTGCTGCAAATTTAAGCCGAAACTCTTTAGGCAGTTTATGGGAAATCTTCCTGCTCACAGAGTTCAACCGTCAAGACCATTTATCAACGTGGGAATTGACTTCTGTGGACCGTTCTCCATTCATTTCAAGCTGAGAGGTAAGAGACCTCAAAAATGTTACGTGGCCATATTTTGTTGCTTTTCCACCAAGGCAGTCCATATAGAAGTGGTAAGCGATCTTAGTACCGATGCATTTGTTGGAGCCCTGAGGCGATTTGTGAGCAGGCGAGGTAACTGTAGAAATATTTACTGTGATAATGCAACTAACTTCGTGGAGCCAGCAACCAGTTAAAGGAGATTCAACAAGCAGTGTATAGCAAAAATGCTGAAGGAAAAATAACACAGTTCTGCACAAATAGAGGCATTGACTTCCATTTTATGCCACCAAGAGCTCCTCATTTCGGTGGCCTATGGGAAGCTGCAGTAAAGTCAGCTAAGCATTTATTTAAAAAGAGTGTAGCTTCAGCTTCCCTGACTTTTGAAGAATTAACGACAATAATGACAGAGATTGAGGCAATTTTGAACTCAAGGCCTTTAACACCAATGTCAAGCAATCCAAATGATCTTTGTGCGCTAACACCAGGTCATTTTCTAATTGGCGAACCACTAACAAGTGCTGTTGATCCCAATGCACATTCTTCAAAGACGTCTCTGCTCAAAAATTGGAAACAAATATCAGAGTTAAAAAACCAGTTCTGGCAGCGATGGACAAGGGAGTACTTATGTGAGTTGCAGCATCGCTACAAATGGAAGCAGCGCTGCGCAAACGTGCAACCAGGGACTATGGTCGTGATAAAGGATGACAATCTCCCTCCATTAAGTTGGCAATTAGGACGAATAGTTAACACTATTAAGGGACCAGATGGCTTGGTTCGAGTGGCTGATGTCAAAACAATATCCGGAATGTTAAAACGGCCGATACATAAATTAGCTCCATTACCTATAGAACAAGAACTAAACATTTCCGCTGGAGTCGAGCCTTCAGCACATCTTAATATCCAGAGCACTCTTCCTTCAGGCAACAAGAGAGACGAAGAGAGAGAACCGCAACATGGGACTCCTGCCAAAAAATCCCGACGTGCAATCTCACCTATAAGTGTGGTTCTTCTGGCATGCCTGATTGTACCGATATTAGCGAACAGTCCAATACAGTTATCTCCTTTTAAAACTCAACCAGGATTGTACTTTGAAAGCATGGGATCCACTCACCTCGTGACCAACGAATGGAAACTGATTATATACTACAACTTGGAATCATACTGGAAGGAGCTTGAAAACATCAAGAATGGGATAAACAATCTAAGGAAGATTTGTGATTCAACAAGCAGTACTCAAGCATGCACACAAACAGTTGTTCAATTTTCTGACACAGTAACAGAAATCGAAAACAAGAATGCGTTGCTCACCCGTGACTCGAGTTCAAGACATAAAATGGGCCCCATTAGATATTGTAGGAAATCTTGCATATTCCTTATTTGGAGTATTGGATTCGTCCTATGCCGAGAAAATGTCTCAAATAATAAATAATCTTGAGGGAAATCAGCAACATTTACTGGAATTACTAAAAAACCAAACTTCTATAGTGGACTCAACGGTAAATGTAATCAAAAAATCTAGTGAGATAATGGCAGGTCGACTACAAGAGTTTGAAGAGAATATAAATCGAACCATTCTCCAACTAAAAGGGATAACCAAGGAAGTTCAAGAACAAAGAATCTTAGAAATCTTCAACGCCTTGGCTGTGCGTTTAATTTTGGCAACCACCAACTATCAACGAATGCAGACAATGTTGCTGGATGTCATTATAGACACTCACCACGGAAAGATGAATCCCACACTACTAACACCGAAGCAGTTTCGAAATCAATTAATTATTATCAAAGAAAATCTACCACCGACCTTGCGGTTACCAGCAAATCAAGGTAATTTATTAGAACTCTACAGCCTCATGACCGTTGAAGTGCGTGTAGCAAAAACACAGTTGATCTTCAGAGTGAAACTACCACTACTTTCTTACGAACCATTCGAATTACTACAAATTGTTCCGGTTCCAGTTTTGGTTAACGACCCATTTGTGATCATCGAGCCGTCATCTCAATTCCTCATGATCAATACTATCCGTTGTCAGAACAAGAAATGGCAATATGTTCTACAATTGGCCACTTCAATCATTTGTGCAAGCAGCATCATCCTCTATTCAGAAAGGGAGCCAACACCAGCGCTTGTGAAATTGGATTTCTCACAAACTCTCCATCATTACCTACCTGCAAGATTAACAAATCTTATAATACACCCCGATGGATACAACTTGTCAGTTCGAACCATTGGATCTACATCATGAAGGAAGAAACAACAATAAACATTGTATGCGGAAACACAGTTGTACAAAAATCCCTATCAGGATCAGGAGTACTCAATATCAGCAATGGCTGCACCATCAAGGATGAATCAGCTACTATCCAAGCACATAACCTATACCCTTCTACATTAAGAACATCGTTTATTCCTACCAAGAATCTAACTGAACTTTTAGGTCCAGTTGAGATTGCAGAGCTCTATTATAAACCCTCAGAACATCAAAATATCTCCAATGACATTATTGAGCTTAAGGATAAACTACAACAACTACGTGTTGCAGAAGAATCCACCAAGGTTATCACTCATCAAGATGCCCATCAGTTTGCCATCGGATATATTGGGCTGCTCATAACTCTAATCATCTGTAGTTATCTCCTCTGGAAGCATCTCACAAAACAACACCCAGCAAGATGACCATTGCCTCCAACCCCGGCAGCTAGAGTAACACGGCCCAACAATGCAGGCTCTCAATTCAGCCTCCGACCTGAAACGGTAGAAATGCTTGAACTTAACGTTCAACGCGGGGGAGGATGTTGAATATCACATACCATATAAATCAGTAATAGAAATAAATGAATCAAAATTCCATAAAAACAAACAGATGAATGTATGTATATAACATTCATCATTATTGCTAAATTTTACAGCTCTTACAGCAAATTTGTTGACTAGACATTTCCCATATTCTTGTCGCCACAAAATCGTCTGGCAATGAAACTAGAATCCGACAAAGGTATTGCAATGTAATTAGAATCCGACAAAAATATTTTGTGGTGATAAGGTGTGGGAAAATATGAAATGATAAAATTTTATGTTGCTTAGATTTTAGGGTTTACGAAAATGTCAAATAAGCATCTTTTTATTATAAAAACGTAATTTTGTGTAAAATAAAATATAGTACAGTTTTCACTTTTATCGAAGCATGCGTTCATTCATTTCTTACCCAGTTCTCCACGAATCGTTGCACTAGTTTTGTACTAGGGTAACACGCAAGGTTGCATAGGTATTGTACTTAGGCAACGTTCTTCTAAACGGGCGGCAATTAAAACAATTGAATTGTCGCGGTACAAAAAACACTAATGTCGTGCAATATATAGCAGTTTTAAAAATTCCACCGTTTTGGGATTCGTGTCC
Organism: Dioctria rufipes; assembly: GCA_963924295.1. Taxonomy (NCBI): domain Eukaryota; kingdom Metazoa; phylum Arthropoda; class Insecta; order Diptera; family Asilidae; genus Dioctria; species Dioctria rufipes. The sequence continues at coordinate 27,165 of CAWUPM010000460.1, forward strand.
AGATCTCTGGTTTCTCCAGGTGGAGACTCGATTTAGGGTGAAAGGGATAACAGCGACAAGCACTAAATATGATTACTTAGTATCGTCTTTATCTGCAGAGACCATGGAAATCGTGGCTGATGCTTTACTGGGGGGTTCAGCAAAATAAGTACCAGAATCTCAAATCGCTTCTTCTAAGTCGAAGCAGAGATTCTGAGGAGCGTCGCCTAGACTCCCTCTTACATAAAATAGACCTTGGGGACTACAAGCCGTCAGAATTGTTCAGACATATGGAGTCCCTAGCAGGTGATAATAGTCTGGTTAATCCTTCATTACTTAGAAAACTCTGGGTAAATAAGCTTCCACCAGCAATTTAGGCAGTCATCATTGCTATCGAAAACACACATAGCCAAGAGGATATTTTTACCATTACAGATAAAATACATGATTCTACCCCTGCCTCAAAAATAATGGCTGTACGCCAAATAAAAAGTTACCCAACTGATCTTAGCGAAAGCATAAATGAATTGACTGAACGTATAAAGCGCGTAGAAACTAGACATTCAAGACCAACAGTTAGAAATTTTTCTAGCAATCGTTATAAATCTATACATAGATCACGCTCAGCACCTAATCAAAAGCTATGTTGGTTCCATAAAAAATTTGGGAATAAAGCTAAAAAAATGCATCAAACCATGTAGTAACTATTCATCACAACAATGCGAACAAAAAAACTAAATGCGTCTACTTCGCAGGTGGCAGCGAAGTATAACACAGTTTCACGCCGTCTATTTATTTATGAAAAGCTTACAAAACTACACTTTCTTATAGACACTGGAGCAGAAATTTCAGTTGTTCCGAAAAGGGCGTATTCTAAATTCTCATACACATCTGACTACAACCTAGTATCTGCAAATGGAGCTCCTATCTCCACATACGGATTAAAGCAACTATCCTTAGATTTAGGATTACGACGTCATTTCGATCACACATTTATAATCGCCGCCATTGATTACCCCATTATAGGTGCAGATTTCCTATATAAATTTAATTTATTAGTGGACCTTCGACAACGAAAGTTAGTTGATCAAACCACACTAAATTCAGTCAACTGTTTCGCTCGCACCTTTAAATCTTGTTCTTCAAAATTGTCACCTATAGACGATGAATATGGGGCTACACTAAACGACTTTCCTAAGCTCAAAGCTCCTCCAGATTTCAATATCGATGTAACTCACAATGTTGTTCACCATATTCATACTAATGGCCCACTTCCTTCAGCAAAAGCTAGAAGACTCTATCCGGAGAAGCACAAAATAGCCAAACAAGAATTTGAATCCATGATCTGTTTAGGAATATGTCGCCCATCGTCATCCCCAGTAGCTTCGCCATTACACATGGTGCCCAAAAAAGGATCCACAGCTTGGAGACCATGCGGGGATTATAGACAACTTAATGCGGCAACAGTATTTGACAGGTATCCCTTACCTAACATTCACGACTTAGCAATGAACCTTCACGAATGAAGATATTCTCAAAAATTGACCTCGTGAGAGCCTATCATCAAATACTCGCTGCATCAGAATGCATTCACAAGACAGCAGTAATAACCCCTTTCGGGCTATTCGAATTCTTAAGAATGCCGTTTGGAGTGAGGAATAGAGCTCAAACTTTTCAGCACTTCATCAACGAAGTTTTATCTGGTCTTGATTTCATATTTGCATAAGTGGACGACATACTAATAGGCAGCAAATCTTCAAAAGATCACAAGGAACACCTCAAAATTCTTTTCACAAGATTGCAGAAATACGGTGTTAACGTAAACTCAGCTAAGTGTATCTTCGGGGCAGAAAAATTAGACTTCTTAGGTCATCAAATCTCTACTAAAGGCATCACCCCTTGTCCAAATAGAGTTCAAGTTATACAAGATTATCCAACTCCTTCCAGTCTAAAAAAACTGCAACGTTTCCTAGGAATGGTAAACTTTTACCATCGCTTTATACCCAACATCGCTAACCTGTCAGTACCCTTATACGATTTACTTAAGGACGCCGGCTCCAAACAGCGATCTGAAGCACCTTTCCTTTGGTCGGAAATACATGAAACTACATTCAATATAATCAAAAAGGGTTTGCAAGATGCAGTTTTATTGGTACACCCCAACCCATCTGCAAAAGTAAGTCTTTGGGTGGTCGCATCAAGTGATGCTGTCGGCGCAGTCTTACAGCAGTATAATTTCGAGCACTGGGAGCCCCTCAGCTTCTTCTCCAAGACACTGCAGCCAAGAGAAAAAAAGTATTCCACTTTTGATCGGGAACTTTTGGCTGCCTACTTGTCAATCAAGTACTTCAGATATTTCTTAGAAGGAAAATGTTTTACCCTGTATACCGATCATAAACCGTTAACAAACGCCACACAATCGTGAGGCGAAAAATCTCCTCGGCAGACTAATCATTTATCATACATTTCCCAATTCACGAACGACATTAGGTACATAAAAGGATGCAACAACATTGTCTCCGATGCACTTTCACGGGCACACATCGACACAGTGGACAACTTAGTAAAATTAGATTTTAAAACACTATGTGAAGAACAAAGCAAGGACAAAGAAGTGAAAAAGATACTCGGTGAATCTAAGCGTTCTAATTCTTCAACCATACTAGTCAAGGCATCCATCCCTCTCGAGAATTGCGAAATTTGGTGCGAATCGTCTACGGGAATTAATAGACCATATCTACCCGAATGTCTTCGCCGCCTCGTTTTTGATACTATACATAACTTGTCACATCCGGGAATTAGGGCAACCAGAAAATTAATCGTGGCAAAATATTTTTGGCCTAATATAAACAAAAATGTTAATTCCTGGGCCAGAACATGTATATCCTGTCAGAAGGCAAAAGTCTACAGAAACATACATTCTCCTCATGGTACCTTCAACATACCATCCGGAAGATTTGAACATATACATCTAGACATCGTCGGACCCCTTCCACCTTCTAACGGTCATAGCTACATTTTAACAATCAAAGATCGTTTTTCTCATTGGCCCGAAGCAATTCCTATAAAAAACATACAAGCAAGGACTATTTGCAATGTTTTTTTACATAACTGGATCGAACGTTATGGAGTTCCCAGAGTGTTAACGACAGATCAAGGCACTCAATTTGAATCCTTGCTTTTCAATGAACTTGCAACTCTACTAGGAAACCAACGAATAAGAACGACGGCCTATCACCCTCAGTCTAATGGCTCTGTAGAAAGGTTTCATAGACAATTGAAAACTGCGATAAGAGCATCAGATAACCCTAAGAATTGGTACAACCAATTACCGTGGATTCTCTTAGGTATTCGCTCCTCTCTAATAGAAGATCTTGGCGTTGCACCAGCTCAAATCCTTTTCGGACAACCTCTTCGCTTACCAGGTGAATTAATTACAACAGAACCATCAACAAATATTACAACAACTTTAGCGAAAGAAATCCAAGAAAATTTAATAAAAATTAGACCGGAAACTTCAAGAACCAGGAAGCAAAATAATATATTCGTTCCTCAAAGTAATACGTGCCCTCATGTGTTCGTCAAAGAGCCTGTATACAAGGGAAGCCTGAACCCGCCCTATAGTGGTCCTTATAAAGTCTTAGCGAAACATCATAAAGTTTATAAAATACTCCTGAATGGAAACGCTCAACAAATTAATATAGACAGACTAAAACCAGCTTTTCTGCTTAAACCAGATTTTTCTACTTCCGAGAGACTAACTAGATCCGATACGAAATGCAAAGTAAAATTCAATATGTAAATTAAATTAAGATTAGACAAGTACAATTTAAACAAAACCTTGGATTTAAATTAATGAATAATTCAACTTAATTAATTCTATACCAAAAATAACAATATAATTAAGACTTTTAAGTTCTCTTTGGAATTCTTTATATAATATAGATATATAATATAGATAGTACACACCACCGGAATTAATAAGAAAAGCAAAAGAATTTATAAACTACATATGTAATTATAATTTAACATGTTTGTTAGTAATAATTTAAATTAGTAAGAATAATATGAATTTTTCTCTTTTGGGGGGAGTGATGTTACGGAAGAAATCGTCACGCTACACATTTAACAAAATCTCTAATCGCTTTCAAATTCTTTAAATCAAAACAATTTAGAACAGAGATCTCCTCGACGACACATACAACCGTGAACATGAATTACTATTGCATTACACAATAGAAACCAGTCCAAAATACAAACGAGCTCTAGTAAATAGATCCAACGGTGATAACCATTCCTGATAACAACGATGCCAATCAGTTAGCATCTAACCAGCGCTTCTACCAGATCACTCCCCCAAGTCACTTCAGTAAGATAAAAAATATTTTTTTTTAATAAAGTTATTTTAATTATGTACAAGTATCTTTTATTCGTACAAAAGTTTTTAGTTTGAAGAACTAATGTGGAGTAAGAGTGGTGTAACAAAAAAAAAAAGTAAATAAAAAGTGAAAAAAAAAGCAAAACAGGTGTTGTCAATACTTAAACGTGGATTACCAGTTCAACAGCCGAATTCAAGGTGAGAATTCAAGGTGAGAGTAATTTATAACAGTTGGCAAAAGGACAGGAAGTTTTTTGGCTTACTAATTAGTGCGTATATTTCATAAGTTTCTTGCATAAATTTAAACATATGCCAAATTTGGCATTTTAATAATGCATGCAAAGAAAGAGCATTGTTAAATTAGTTTAAGATTAAGGTGACCTAAAAAATAGTGCTTAAGTTATGATAAACGTGTGGAATATTACATTGCATTCAAATTAAAAATATGCTAAGATACAGCATATTAATTAAATATGCAATGTTAATAAATGTAACCAGTATTTTTAGTAAAGTGAACTAAATACATAAAATAGAGTCAAGTGTAATTGGTTTAATTGCAATATTTTGCAATAAATGCAGCAGCGAACATAAGCTCATATAACCTTGTTATTTCACACCGCTATACTACCCACCTAAATGGCGTAATCTAGCTATAGTTTTCGATTACAGTTACATTACAAAACAACAACCTTTATTTAAAACATACCAGTTACCTGTCCATTAATACAATCCCCATACCATACACCAAACAAATGCTCAAACAGGATATTAGAACACACACACGCACACATTCACCACATTACATAACCACCAAACTCCACGCCACAAAAAACACGTATTCTCCGGACCATTAGTTCAACATCATCACATTCAAATGCCGAAATTATAACACAATTTACATCATTTACACCAACAAAAACAGCATACACGGCACAATCAAATACAACCTAGCACACAATAAGCTCCTGATCAAAACCCTCGAGAATACTTCCCAAACCATGTGAAACAGAAATCTATATGTATGCGTTGTGAGTCCGTTTTCTAAAATGTTGTATATTGATACTTATGGAAAAGTGTGAAACTTTGACTTTATATATGCTATGAAGCCTAAACGACTGTTCATACATGAAAATAGTCTCGTAGTAATTTAGAGCTTGGCTCTTTACCTTCCCAAAGGCATCACTTCCCATATACCGTACTTAACAAAATAATAAAATAGTTTTGATTACAAAGTAACCTAACCATTTGACGCCCAATGCCTCTCAGCTGAGTGAGAATTGGATCTGTGTATGTGTAGCCGGAGTCCAAGTCTGTAGGCAGCTACATTCGATACCATCAGCCAAAACCTTCGAGAATATTTCACAAGCCATGAAACAGACTCCCATCCTACCACATGCGAAGCCCAACGGAGTCCTTACATTCTAAAATATTTGCAATGTTCTTATGTAAAACTGACAAAAGTTTGATTTGAATAGCTCCTCCGCCCTAAACAACTATTCATACAGAAAAATGGTGTTCTGATAATCTTAAGTTTGCTTTCTTATCTTCCAAACCGTAATAAAATGCTCATACCTTTTCTAACAAAATTACTTAAAAAAACTTATCTTAACCCAATGACTACGGTTCTCCAAATAAAAATTCTCAGCTGAGTAACCATTGTAATGTCGCTGTGCCGTCATGGGATAGCGTGGGCTGATGGTATCGAATGCAGCTGCCTACAGATTCGGACTCCGGCTGCACAAGCAATTATCACTCAGCTGAGAGGTATTGAGCGTAAAATGGTAAGGTTACTTTGTAATCAAAAGTATTTTGTTATTTTGTTAAGTAAGGTATATAGTAAGTGTAGCCTTTGTGAAGGTAAGCAACCAAGCTGTAAGTTACAAGAAGACTATTTTCCTGTATGGATAGTAGCTTAGGCTCTATAGCATATATAAAGTCAATGTTGATATTTTTCCATAAGCATCAATAGAGAAGATTTTAGAGAACTGACTCCGAACGTACACATTTAGGTTTCTGTTTCATGGCTTGGGTATTATTCTCGAGGGTTTTGCATCAGCCCACGGTATGCCGCACAGCAACATACAATGATTACTCAGCTGAGAGTTTTTGTTCGACGAATGGTAGTTATTTGGTTCAGAAAATTGTTTGTAAATAATTTTGCTAGAATAGTTACAAAGTTTTATTTCGGTTCAGAAGATAAGAACACAAGCTTAAGATTACCAGAACATCATTTTTCTGAATAAATAGTAGTTTAGGGCGGAGGAGCTAATCAATTCAAACTTTTGTCAGTGTTCCATAGGAACACTGCAAATATTTTCGAATGTTGGGACTCCGTTGGGGCTCTCATGTTGTAGTGACGGCGTCTGTTTCATGGCTTGTGAAGTATTTTCAAGGGTTTTGTCCTGATCCAATACAACATCTCACACAGACACAGCACACAGGCAATACCATGTTATCCAGAGGGAAAGCTCATTCAAAGAAGATTGGGCCATAATAGCCGATTAAAGAGACACATTCCACAATAACAACAACCTCCAGATAATACCCCTAAATAACCCACCGCGCAATTGCATAACCAGACTAAATGAATCAAACGACATAGTCAAGAACAAATATGTATAACAATATGTCAAGAACAATATGTATAACATTATGTAATACAATAAGTATAATAGATAATTACCCTCAAAAATAAATATGTTAGAGATGATTACCTCCAAAGAAATCAAGCCACATAATCCAGATAACAATCCACCGCTCAAGTGCATCACCACATAGTCGAGTGCATCATCAAACTGGATAAATCAAACCACAGAGTTAAGAAAAATCAAGGACAAACATGAACAATGAATTCTGATCCGCAAGACTGCAATAGCACATCCCCATGTACTAACATAAATATCTTCTTCAAACACATCCTCCATAGCATAACGCAACACAACACGTCCTCTATGGCTCAAAGATCAAACCAAAACAAACCAAACACATCGAACTCAAACACAACACATCCTGCACGGCATAGCACAACCACGTGTATGACAGCACACACACACAAACACAACAGTACATAACAAACACGCACACAAACAAAGCAATAGATAGAAACACATACACATAGCAAAAGATAGCAATACATAGCAATAGATAGGAATAACACCACATTGCTAAAATGGCGTGTTCATAGATATGCAGTGAGTGCCGATATCGAGAAGATGTATCGATTGATTAAGATACATAAGGATGACCAAAAGTATCAGACAATACTTTGGCGAAGTAGTGAAGTTGTGCCAGTAGAAGAATACGAACTCAACACTGTAACATTCGACACTATGGCAGCACCTTATCTATCAATAAAAACACTGCAGCAATTAGCCAAGAATGATAAAGAAAAGTATCCTAAGGCGTCAGAAATTGCAATGCAGAATTTTTACGTTGATGATCTGCTAACAGGTGGAAATAGCATAGCATAAGTCTAACAAACCCAAAGAGAGCTGATAAAGCTATTAAAGGGAGGAGGTTTTAACCTCCGGAAATGGGCAGCTAATCATGATGAAATGCTTGATTGGTTACGTAAGGATGAAATAGACCTAGAGTTGCCATTAAACTGCGAAGATCACAACCATTATTGGCGCCAAAGCAAAACCAACATTGCTCAAATCAAAAACGCGAGTGGCTCCTGCAAAGCCAATTATTTTGTCACGACTTGTGTTAATTTGAGCAGTGTTGTTAAATAGACTATTAAGTCAAGTTCGAGCTGATATGCATTGAGTAATGCCAGCATCTTTTCATTGTGCCATTCAAAAATCGTATTGGCCTGGATATCAGGTTATCCAAATAGATGGAAAACCTATGTGGCAAACACAGTTACCGAGATACAGGAAGGTAACCCAAATAATACATGGAGATATGTACATGCAAAAGATAATCCTGCCGATATGGCATCACGAGGTCTAATGCAAATAAGCAATGAAGACTGTGAACCACGGTGGACAGGACCCATTTGGATAAGGCAGTCAAGCCAAGACTGGTAACAAAATAAAAGCCTTGGCAGAGAGACGTCTTATGAATTAAAGACAGTAAAAGCTCTTGCATTGCAAAAAAGCGAAGGGCTCGGACCAATAATTGAACGATTCTCGTCATACAAACGATTATTGCATAAAGATGAAAGGAACAAGGACGAATTGACACCGGCTGACATAGAAACAGCCAAAATATGATTAATTAAACAAGTTCAACAGCAAGAATTCGAAAATGAATTCAAACAGTTAAAAGCTGGAGAAAACTTACACCAAAATAGCAAAATTATAGGGCTTTGTCCATTTTTAGACAAAGATTCAGTCTTGAGAGTAGGTGGAAGGCTGCAGAATTCAGACCTGCTAATCGCAACGCAACAACTAACTATATTACATAAAGATCATATTTTAACTAATTTTGTGATAGATCACTAACAAAGAAAATTCGCGTTGTGGACCACAATTGGTCCTAAATACCATACGAAACCAGTTTTGGATAATTAATGGACTACACGGTGTTAAAGAAATAATCCATCTCTGCGTCATATATGTTAGACATCGCGCTGCAATACAACAGCAGCTTATGGGCAGTCTACCCAGTCCTCTAGTGTCACAGGCACACCCATTTGAGAATACCGGGTTAGACTATGATGGCCCTATTGATGGCAGAACAACAAAATATCGGGGATACTAAACTTCCAAATGATACCTATGTTTATTTGTATGTATGGCAACAAAAGCCATGCACATCGAAGTAGTTTCCGATTTAACGTCTGAAACCTTTCTCGCAGCATTTAAAAGATTTATTGCAAGACGACGTTTATGTGCTAAGCTATACTCCGATAATGGTATGAATTTTATTCGGGCAAACAAAACTCTTCAGCAAGAATATAAAAGGGCAATTATTGAAGCTAATGAATTAGCAGCTCACAATACTGCAGCCATGGGGATCAAATGGCATTTTATAACTCCTGCAGCTCAACATCAAGGTGGACTTTGGGAGGCAGGAGTAAAAAGCATTAAACACCATTTGCGTCGAATTTTAGGTTCAACGCCACTAACATTATAGGAACTAAATACATTTTATTCAAGTAGAAGCATGTCTCAATTCCAGACCAGTGCACGCTTTTACCGCACATCTATCTCAGCTGGAAATTCGCATCCTAGGTCACTTTCTAATTCGGAGACCGCTACTAGCTGTAACAGAACCCATTCGAGAAGAGCCCAATCTGCACCTTGTAAGACGATGGAAGCTGATTCAGCAATTACGTCAACAATTCTGGAAAAGATGGTCAACAGAATACCTGACCGAAATGCGGAACAGACAAAAGTGGAATACACCACAAAGTAACAATAATATTAGTAAAGGTCTCATAATTAAAGATGAAAAGCAACCACTAACAAAGTGGGTGTTTGGGCTCAGTAAAGAACTACACGCTGGTAAGAACGACATGGTTAGAGTGGTGTCTGTGAAAACATCAACAAATATTTTAAAGAGACCCATTCAAAAAATTTTCCCCCTACAAGTCAATTTTCAATAAAGGGTTAATGGAAGTAAGTTGTGATGTCCGTAAATATTAGTGTACGCCAAGTTTGATGCATAAATGGGTCCTGGCCATATATTTCTATTTTTCATATAAAGATAGATATTACATAAATATTTCTTTTCAAGAAACTACAATAGGTCAAAGAAGAAAATGGAAGACGTCCTCGAAATTAAGCAGGACAGTCTAATAGACGAGTTTGAGCAGGCCTGGGCAGAGGTGCCAGGCACTACTGCAATCGAATGGACAGTATTCCCACTGCCCCCGACACCACCACTGCCTAGCATGCCGGAAATCAATACGCCGCCTAGAGAAGATGAGGTTCAATTCAAGATGCCTCTGCCTTCTAAGAAAGTAAGGCCCAGCAGTCCCGAACATTTGGACAAGGTTATAAATAACATGAACTTATGGAAAACATCATCAAATCTTACATCATAGCTGCCACCTGAAGTGGAGAAGACCATCAAAACGTTGAACGAGAAAGGATGCGACGTTTTCAAAGTAGACGGAAAACATGTCCTCATTCAATTCAAGGAGTTCCAATGCATTCTTTGGGATCGAATCCGCAAATCCCAGCAAATGCGATTCAACCTTTTTTAAACGACGGCGCGTCCATTCGACAAAGATTGGTCAAAAATAAGGTGGTGTGGTACAACTGCCACTGGACGAAACCTAAGGTAATCGTTAATAAAAACAAGTAAAAAAGATAGAATTGGTCTAAGACCAATTCTTATGATACCCTAGATGAATGCCCGTATTAAATTTCGTATGGTCACCGATCTATTCAAGTATTGATTTTGAAGTTGTTTTTCGCATATATTTCTAGAACAGTTTGTCGCACAGAAAAAATGGTAAAGACCAATTTTATAGGATTTCGTATTCTGCAGAAGTCCTTAGTACAATAAAAATGTCTTGGATTGATCGTTTTCAAAGTATACGTAAAAAACCGAAATTTTTATATGGCAGTACCAAGAAGGAGTTGCCCGATTTAGTCCATTTTTGACATTTTAGTTGCTAATGTAGTAAAAACATCATGTACGAAATTTCAGCTCTCTACGTCGATGCGTTCTGAGGCACTGTCCAAATATATAGCGGAAAATGAAATTTTTATATGGCAACCCCACGAAGGAGTTGCCCGATTTGTCTCATTTTCGAACTTAATTTTACTTTTTTTTTAAAGTCCGTGTACAAAATTTCAGCTCTTTAAGTATACGCGTTCTCGAGTTATCGTGCGCACAGACGGACAGTCAGACGGACGGACGGACAGACGGACGGACGGACAGACGGACGGACGGACATGCAAAAATCGAAATAACTTTTAATATTATGAATGGGTGTCCAATACATTTTGCTCTACCATCATTATTTCGAGGTGTGGCAAATGGAATGACAAACTTAGTATACCCCTATGATTTCATCTAGGGTATAATAAAGTATAACAGATACTCTCTTCACTTGGTTGATGCACAAGTAGTGCATCAACGGGGCCGGATGGTGTTGCAGCTTGAAACCCAAATAGATTTTTTTTTTAATAATATACGTATATATATTTTGTAATTAAATACTGATATATGTTAAAAGAAAGACCAATATATAATTTAAAGATATATTGTTGAAAGGTAATATAAAAGAATATAGTTGAATTAAAATATAATATAAATTCACATATATTTCTGAGGGACAGAATCTTTGTCCACCTGTTTTAACACTTCTTGTTAGGAAGTATATCCAAATTCCACAGTCAAGCATCTTGTTCATCATAGCAGCCAGGCTGCTAAACATCAACAACTTTCGCCAAAAAGTTGTAAGGTTTTGCAGGTCTTAGTGCATCTTGCAACACAGTATCATGCGTAAGTGCACCAAAGTCCTTGAAATCGAACGCAGATTTCCATAATACAAGACTGATCTTTGACGGAACACCTCAGTGAAGTTGGACGTATTGTATACTCCAACGAATGAGAACCAGACGTAGATGATTCTGTCTGTGCAAGGACTAGAACATGCTGTTAAAGTTCTCGAAGCAGCTAAAAAATAAAATCACACAAAAACACAATTTTGTAAAAATAACTACAAGGGTTTTTATACAAGCTTTTTTTTAAAAAAAAACTTATCTCTCATCTGCAATATCCACTGCAGGGTTTTTTTCTCCAGTACATACATGTCCTCACAAACAAACAATGATTAATCGCAATGTTTAATATAAAATAAAACCCACAATAAATATAAACTTTCATTAAAAAAGACAAGAAGTGAATTTGTCGCTTATCGACAAATGTCAAATCACATAATGTGAATAGTTGCGCCTCCGTCATCTGGAAATTATAAAGTTTACAGCGCAGTGGTTAACTCAGCAAAATGCCGAACAATAGCCAGGAACTAAGCGAAGCCAAAAGAACAATAGACGGCAGCTGTCACCGACTGTATAAAAAAAAAAATTCAGCATAGAATCACTTGTTACACGGTATTTCACCAGCAAAAGTCAGCTAACTGGAACTGTTCTGCCCAATGAGAACAATCAAAAAAATATCAGTAATGATGTGGACTGTAAATAAGAACGCCGGAAAATATTTTATAGTCAGTGGTTTATTGGACACACGGAAAATTTATGTACAAAATTACAACTAGAACTAAAGTTAACAGAATTCAATTTCACTCCAATTATTTGAACAATAACACTAATGAACTAAACTTTAATTGACTTAATAAAGTCGCTTACTCACTACACAATAATAATTTTAATTTCAACACAATACTGTCAAAGCTGAGACAACTTTGAACAATGGCATTATATATGTATATATATATAAATATAATAATCAATATGAACTGTAATATATGATTAATAAAAAAAAAATGTACTCACCAATATAAAACTATATGGAGTCGACTTTATGGCGTTGGTAATTAAATAGTTAGTGATTATCTTGTTCTAGTCGTACCCCGGAACAAGATAATTTACTTCAGTCGAGACCCAAAGCAAAGTTGTATTAGTCGTGTTTATTCTAGTCGGTACCCAGAATAAATATCTTTATCTCAGTCGAGACCCAAGATAAAGGTTTGAGATTAGTGAGTGTTATTCTAGTCGCTACCCGGAATAACTATCTTTATCTCAGTCGAGACCCAAGATAAAGGTTTGAGATTAGTGAGTGTTATTCTAGTCGCTACACGGAATAACTATCTTTATCTCAGTCGAGAACCAAGATAAAGGTTTAAGATAAGTGAGTGTTATTCTAGTCGCTACCCGGAATAACTATCTTTATCTCAGGCGCTACCCAAGATAAAGGTATTGAGTTAGTAAAATCTATTCCAGTCTAGACCCAGAATAAATGTCTTTGTCTCAGTCGCTACCCAAGGCAAAGATTTTGAGTTAGTAAGATTTATTCCAGTCGAGACCCAGAATAAATATCTTTATCTCAGTCGTTACCCAAGATAAAGTTATTAGGTTTGTAAATTTTATTCCAGTCGATACCCAGAATAAATATCTTTACCTCAGTCGATACCCAAGATAAAGTTGATTTGTTAATTATTCTATTTTATTAATACTAGCCAAGTCGATTTCCAAATGATGCGCAATCTGCGAAAGCTGGATGCGAAAAGAGAAATATTCAGGTTGGCGTGCGACTTATATTGCCTCTGAATTGCGCACGGCACTAAAAAATTATTTTACATTGCGCATAGTAACCAAAGTACGTTGACCTTAGCAGCTGTGCGTAGGTAGCAACAGAAAAGTCCGTTGACCTTAGCAGCTGTGCGTAGGTCAGAAGAGTACATTGACCCAAGCAGCTGTGCCAAGCAAATGGTATTTTGAGCATTTTTTGTTGCCGTTCTTAATATTTCCTAGCTAAAGTTATTAGGATTATAATTATATAATAAGTTACCTATTAAAATATTGCTAATTTGCTATTTTTTAAAGATACATTTAAATGTACAGATGACTTAATCTAATTACATTTGATTCGCGCACTGTTATCGAAGACAAGTTACTTTCCTCTTATTGGATTGTGTCCCGGATTTGTTTATGTGGAATGTAGCCATGAGGTGTTGTTTGTTATCTCCACTAAAAAACTGCCTCATCGATGTGCTTGTAGGTAGGTATACATAGTTTCTTTCCCATCCTATTTTTAATGATTAGAAAAACTTGGAATTAGAAACTTTTAAACTATTTTACTTCCAGGTGGCTATTTAATGTTGGTTTGAACATACTGCCCCTTGTTGAAAGGTTGAATTTTAATGGAGAAAATTCAATCTTTAAAGTATTTGTTATTATAAATTAATGCACTTAAAATATAAATTAGTTTTAGAATGAAGAGGCGAAGCATACATTTGGTGACTCCCCCTTTTTTTTATTTACCTAAGGAATTATACCTTATTATTACCTTGCTAAATATTTCGGCGATCAGAATCGGAAAAGTATATGGTGTCTGTTGCTATTGATTGGTCAGCTGAGTCAGAGCAGCGCATTACTTTGGTTGACGTCTGTCTCATTGGCGATCACTTTGTGTTGGAAGGGCTTTAATTATCACGTAATAAACCGGGCTATCGTTGACAGCATTGCCGAGCTGCGCTGAGCGCTGATCCTTGGACCTGGCGCAATAACCTATTTTTTTTTTTTTTTAACTATTTTTTTGTCTGAAAAAAAAAAAGAATATCTTTGTTATGAAGAAACAATAGCAAAGACCTGGACTTTGGGTTATTGTGATTATGCCCCCCTCTACTAGATGAAAAGGGTTTTGTGGTTTGTAATGCAGAAATTACAGCATTATGTGATCTTTACATGGGAGAAGTTCTGTGTCTTGAAACAGATTTTTTTGATGCCGCGTGATAATCTAAAAGAAATTATACCAATACCTGAACTTCGCATAATTGTTATTATAGCCCATGTGTAATTTTGAAACAGATTTTATTTTAATTATTGACATGGGCGTACGGTTATACGTATGTGTGTGTATACATATTTACATACAGCTTATGAAATTAATCTAGAGTTTTAGCATTTAGATATATAAATTTTTGTTATCTTTCATATGATTTTGTTTTGGGGGTTTTTTTTTTGTTTTTGTTTTTTTTTTTTTTTTAAGGCGAACATATCTTCGAAATTTGGGTAGAAAAATTATTTCAATCTTATATGCTGTTGTAGGAATACTTGAGCGAATATGCTTTATTTTCCATATGATGCTCATTCAAGCGAAGATTATATAGAAAACAATACATGGACTAAGTGCAGAGATCGAGCTTCCTGTAGAGCGCTTAAGCGACCCTCAGCATACATATATGCACACAGCAAAGCGTGCACAAAAAAAAGGCAATATTCAATAGCAAAGCATTAAATTACAAAAAAAAAAAACAGTGTTGCAGGTTTACTATGAATGAACCACTCACTGCATGAATGACACTGCAGTAGAAAAATTGTAAAAAAAAAAAAAAAAATGAAGAGAAAGAAGAAATTACAATTCAAGCATACTAGCCATGCGAGTGAACTCATAGGTAAACATGCAAATAAACACAATGCATAATGCCGTGTGAACTTTGAGTGTAGCGAAAAAGCTTACTCGACGCTTTGTGTGTTTGTGCATTGACCGATTTCAGGTGATCGATCGGTGTGAAATTAATTTTTAATTCTAAATACTTTTTGCGATATTGATTAGGTAAGCGATTTTCATAATGTATAAAAAGACTGTAATTTATTGAATAAATCAGAGTTTAATTTTGACTCCACTGGATTTACATTGTTTAAGCGAGCTCCCTTAGCTCCGAAATGGAAGTACTAAAAGGTAATTGAGCCTATTGGCTCTCAGCCCTCAGCTTGACTGCACTTTGAGCTTCTTAGCTCTAAATTCAATCAAGCTAGCTAAACTCTACTTTGAGTTTCATACCTCTGACCCAGCGAGGCATCATTTGCGACAAGATACAATTTATATTAAAACCAAACTTTGAGCTTCACTGTTCTCACTTGGTCGAGATATAAGAGTATAGAGCCGTTGACAAGCTCTACCGCTTATATCTCCTCGTTAATATAAATTTATTCTTTCTTTCTTTCCGGTCTCTTTGGATAAGAAGTAGAATCAGCAGAAGTGGAAGAAAGATCATTACATGGCGACCCTGCCCTACCGAACAGGAAATCTTCTGATCAACACCGAACTGATGAACTACTAAACCCGTGGAAGGAGTTAAAGAAGTCTTTGGAAGAAGCACTGAAAGAGCCAACAGCGGGACCGCGACCAATAACTCTGGAAGAATATCGCCAGAAATATAAGAAAGCAGTGCAACACGAAGAAATTCAACAAAAAAAGCAGAAAACGAGAGCCGGTTTTGAAGTAAAAATAAGAGCGGAAATTAAGGAGTACCATCGACTGCTTGTAATAGCGACTGGAGAGCAGCGTAATCTATTTTAAAAAAAAATCAAAGAACTCAATAATAAAAGAAATATGTATAGAAAGGCTAAGAGTTTAAGCAAAAAACAAAAACAACAATAAAAAATTATTATACTTACTGTAAAACTTTTTCTTTTCAATTCGCATTTCGCTTTCAATTGTGTCTTTTAAATTCATAGTTCCCATTTGTTGAATTGATTCCTAGGTCAGTCAACAAAAATATATATATACCATCATGGGCAAGAAGGTGTTATGTACCTAAAAACCCTAAAATAAATACTTAATTATATATTAACAAAATTTAAAAAATATTAAAATATTTCATACATAAAATTTTCACATAAGCTAACCATGCTTAAAACATGGTTAGCTTATCTGTTCAATCAGTGAAGAAAATTGCGTCAGCAATTTTCTTCGCATTCCATAGAGTTGAAACAAAAATTATTCCCATGGCAAATTTTGCCTTCAGCAAAATTTGCCAGTAGAAATATTTAATTTAAAAAATATAAAACAAAAGACAAATCGTACCTTCAGTACGATTTGTCGTGAAAATTATAATATGTATGTACGAACGTACATACATATCACAAAAAAAGCTTTCGCGATAAGAGATGCGCGCCGCGAAAATACATTACATGTATACGGGCGCCGCAATTTCAATCGACGGGATGGTGGCTGATGTTTATAAAAACATCAAATTTCATTTTTTCAAGCCACCGTCCAACGAAAAATATTCTGGACTTGTTTAATCAAGTCCAGAATAAATGAAAATTTTTCTCAGGGTAGAAATGCAACTATGCATTTTCTACCCTGAACGACGACTCTTGATCGCGATTAAAGTGATCAAGGGCGCAGTCGGTTTTTAAAGTGGCAGTCGAATTGTAGCACGAAAAGAGTTGTGTTCTAAATCCCATACGCGGCAGTAGAATTTTGAAAACGAGTGGTGATATAAGTTTTACACACGGCGGTTAAATCTAATAAAACGAGAAAGGTACGGCGCTCTCGGGGAGAACAAGAAAGGAAAGAAGAAAAATAAGTGAAAAAAAAATTGTGGATGTATATTTTTTGTATGCGGATCGGTCGGTTCGGTGCACCACAGAATTGTGGCATCTAATAGTTATTGCTATCAACCAAGTGTATATGCAAAACCTAATTGCAAACAAAAAGTTTGAATTGTGGAAACTAATAGTTATTACTAGCAACCAATTGTATGTGTAAAAGTCAATTGTAAAAAAAAAAGGGTTTGAATAAAGGGCGGTGGATATGTTCCCGCCGTACAAGTGAAAAAAGTGAGAAATTGTTTATTTAAACCAACAAGGGATTCAGCAGGTAGGAGAGAGTGATACCTATATATATACCAGGAGATATATACATATATATATATATATATATATATATATATATATATATATATATATATATATATATATATATATATATATATATATATATATATAAATATATAAAGAAAAGAATATATAACAAAATTGGCGCAGCCGGTAGGATAGAGGAAGCCTACTTTGAAAAACAAAAAAAAAGTATAAGCGCTCGAAAACCCTCTATCCTACGAATCTAAAAGGAGTTTAGGACGAGATCGAATATTGGGCAAGACACCCTACCCTTCGCCTGAAGTTGAGTCTGGCTTCAGGAGTATTTCGATCTTGTCGGCTCCCAACGCTCGGGGTCGGACAGCTTTAACTGCCTCTGTTTGAAAAACACGCAGCCACCCCCTCATCAAAGCACAAAGTGCCAACGTGGGAAAATAGCGGGCTTGATCCCAGCCCAGGATAAAGAAGTCCACATCCCAAAATTTTAATATTTACACTTGAAGGAAGGAAGTTTGCAAACCATCCGCTATCTGCGATCCAGAGCTGAAAGGGACTTCGAAGTAGGCAACGCGCCCCCCTTTCAGCTTTTATCCAGGGGAATTTAAGAAGGCCACGGGCCCCCCGGCAGCCAAAGAACTTCAAGAAACCGAACCAACGATCCTGAATTGAGATGGACCTCGAAGAAGGCAATAAGCCCCCCTCTCAATTTGAACCAAGGGAATTAAGACGGCAGAAGCCCCCCTAGCTGCAAATTTTACACACGGTGGTCCATGAGCGAGGAAAGCTCCCACCAAGAAATACCGCCGGAAGTCCAACTTCCATCAACTCCTCAACTATCTTCATCGCCGGGCGACGCACAGGAAGATCCGTCCCGGTACGAAGGAGGCAACGCGGGAGCAACATCCGCAACACAGGGTGCTAATCAAACACCCGCAACAAATTCAACAAAAAAAGGGGTAACACTCAGGAGTGGGACAATCCTTACAGGTCCCCAACAAGTAAGACCTTCTACTTTAAATTTAGAAAGTTATTTAAAATATCTAGAGGGGAAAGTGCGAGACTCCTCCGAACTTTCTGTTATACAGTGCGATTCTATCGATAAACAGCTCAAAAAGTCCCGTGAACGGCGGCTTGAGCAAATCGCGCAATTCAAAGAAAGTACGGAAAAATTTAAAGAAAGCTTAAAGCAGTTTGGAGAACTCTCGCACTCTCTCGAAACAGAAATTACAAATAATAGTGTAGAATTAAGAGAAGGTGCCATTGAGGACAGTGTCAGTGATTCTACCGTGAGTGAAATCCTATTGAATTGGCTGGGCGACTCCCTTTTGGAAACCAGCATAGAAGAAACTAGCTCCCCAATGGTGCCAAACTTTAGCTTCAGAATCCCCAATATAAACATGGCAGATTACGCGAAAATCGCCAAGCTAACTGCCCAGCTGGTTCCCCTATTCTCAGGAGAACAGCACCCAAAATTGAGCCTTGAGCTCCAAACCTTCTTAGGATGCTGCAGGCAGGTAATTCAGTGCATTTCGGTGGAGAAACTATCAGCACTTTTGCAAATCTTCCCCACCAGACTTCGAGGCGAATCTTATCAGCTTTTTGCCTCAAATATGCCAACTACTTTCAAAGAAGTAGAAGAACGGTTAAATCGCACGTACCTGCCTAGAGAAACTTACCAGGAACTGGTAAATAAAATAATCACTACAAGGCAGTATCCTTTAGAAAAGCTCACAGCCTACACGGCACGAGTGAAACAAATGCTGGCACTCTGCAATGAAGCAGCAGAATCCAAGTACGGAGCCACAGCAGCACCAGCTGTTAAAACGCAGCTGGAAGATTTCGCGAAAAACGCACTAAAAACAGGAGTCAATAACCCCTATATGTGTCAATACTTGTTGACTATGGCAGACGGCACGGTGGATGACCTCGTACAAAGAGCACTTGATATGGAACGTCTCCAGCAAAGTGCTCTATTCCTGCAACCTTCAGGGCAGTTTCAACAAAATGTGATACAAAATACACTACCCCATTCAATAACTGCAATAACACCCAATAACGCACAATTTAGTGGAATTAACTCATCAGCCAACCACAGCGTATTTAATCCAGGCATAATGACATTCATTCAAGTTCCCCACAGCAACCCTACAAATACAAACAGTCACATACCGCCGGCACAGTTCACACAGGCACACACCCCATCGCCGAATATAAAACAGGAACCAGGTTCTCCAAATAGAAATTTTCATGTACAAAATAAAAATAATTATTTAAATAAAATAAATTGTAGTTTTTGTAATTTAAGAGGCCACACATATGCTGATTGCCTCAAAAGGAAAAATACGCCTTATTGTGTGAACTGCAAAATGTATAACCATGACGTGCGTGACTGCAGAAGAAACAACAATAGTTTTCAAAGACCCCAAAACAGAGAAGCACCAATCCAACGTCCTAGAGAGCCTCAAAACCCCAATAACAACTCAAGAGTATATAATGTGCGAAAAAAGTGCGAATTTTGTGGTCGTTCTGGACATGCAGTAAATAACTGCCAACAAAAACGTAAATGGGAAGCCCGGAGTCAGGGAAACGACGTACAGTCGACCCAAAACTCCCTGGCTCGACTATAAATCTCCCATCTAATAAATTAGGGTCTCCACAGCAGCCCGATTCCAGTGTCGCTACAGTAAAACTTCCTTTAGACATAGGCCTGAACGGCCAAACTAAACTAGTAGTAGACACAGGCGCTGAGGTAAGTATAATAAAGAAAAGGTCATTAAAAGACCTCAAAGAAATTAACCACAATGAGGCATGTACACTTCAGACCCCATTTGGTACGGGAAAGACGCTGGGAAATTGCCAGCGAAACTTTGTTTTCAAAAACAAAATTCCCTGCAAGTTTCAAGTCGTAAAGAACTTGCCTGGCCTTTCCGATGATGGACTCCTAGGTAATGATTTCCTAGCAAAAAACTGTAACGTTGAGAGTCCTAATAAGGCACTAAGATTTCCTCGCACGGAGACTAATCCAGACGAATTTGCTGTGCCATTAGAATTTGAAACGGACAAGCTACATTCTGAAAAAGCAGTCGAAGTAAGAACACTTGCAGAAGAGGTAGAGTCTACACAGGCTGAACTATCCACCTGCAGTGTCTTCAAGGCTTCGCAAACGAGAAAAGCTGGCTGCCAAGCTCCAAAAGAGCCCAATGAATGTGAAAAAGGCTGTCTGGGCGAACAAGAGACCGACGAAATCAGGCAGCAATTGGTTACCTTTAAGGAACCAATCTGCATACCTGCGCGCTCTCAAATTGTTGCCCCAGTCCCTTTAGAAACGCAAGAAGAAATGCTCTGTTTATCACAAGAGATAAGCGATGGAGTCTTCTTGGCAAACAGTTTGCTGTCATCTGGAGAAGAATTAGTGTTGGTTAGTATTCTCAACGCTAACAGTCATCAAGTAGTCATACATAGCTTAAAGTTACAGCTATATCCAATAAACGACTACACCATAGTCCCATTAACGCACTCAAAAGATCACAAAAGAACACACATTCCACTACCAAATATGGAGGCAATATCAAACAACACAAGAGACGGAACCGAGTGTATAAAGCCTGCCAAAAAGGTGCATATAGCTCTTCCGTCCAAAATCCCGAGGCATAAATCACTGTTAAACAAACAACGGCCATACAAGAACGGTAGCGAGTCGCTAAAGCCTATATTAAAGGTGCATATTACTCCACCGTCACACAGCACACAGAATGCTACATGGTCAAAAAGCAATAGCATTGACGTGCATGAGTATATCACACAACCTAAGGCAAAGACCGCACAGGTGTACCAAACTCAGCCGTCAACAAAGCAGGAAGCAAGTACCCTGTTACATGCTAAATACAGCAAAATAAAGCCTCATAAGGAATTAACTAAATTCAATCCAATTTCAGGACACAAATTTACAAGGAATAGTAAGTCAAACCAAGGTTCAGCTGAAAAATCAGCAATTTTACAACATGTACGATATCTATACCCGGATAATGAGACTCCGGACGACCCAAAACAATACCCGCGTATTTCTAGGCTAGAGCAAGAACTCAGCCTAGACCCTAATTTAACCGCGGAAGAAAAAATTTCGATATCAGAACTCTGCGAAGAGTATAACGATATCTTCTTCCTCAAAGGTGACAAACTCACCTATACAAATGCGATAACGCATAATATTCCATTGGTGCAAGATCAAGCACCAATCAATCAAAAAATGTACCGCTTACCTGAAACACAGCGGAAAGTCATTAAAGAGCAGCTAAAAGAAATGCTAGACAGCGGGATAGTCCAGTCTAGTAAAAGCCCTTGGAATTCACCTCTACTAGTTGTCCCCAAGAAAGCGGGACCTGACGGTGAAAAAAGGTGGCGCGTCGTTGTCGATTTTCGTAAATTAAACGAAAAGACAATTGGAGACGCATTCCCGCTACCCCGAATCGAGGATATTCTCGACCAACTAGGTCACGCAAGGTATTTCACCACACTCGATTTGGCCAACGGCTATCACCAAGTTCTTGTCGACAAAAAAGATCGACATAAAACTGCTTTCAGCACAAGCTATGGGCACTACGAGTTCAAGCGTATGCCATTCGGGCTCAAAGGAGCCCCCGCCACATTTCAACGCCTAATGAATTTCGTCTTAACAGGCCTACAAGGCCTCGAATGTTTTGTCTACCTAGATGATATTGTCATCTATGGAAAAAATTTAAATGACCACAACGAAAAGTTGAGAAAAGTCTTCGATAAGTTGAGTGAAAACAACTTGAAACTGCAGCCAGAGAAGTGCCAGTTTCTACGAAGAGAAGTTGTTTACCTAGGACATAAATGTTCTAGCGAAGGAGCCCTACCAGACCCAAGTAAGACGGCCTGCGTCCAAACATTTCCTGTTCCAAAAACAGTAAGGCAAGTTCAGTCATTTTTAGGACTTGCCAATTACTACAGGAAATTCATTCCAGACTTGTCCAAAATTGTACGTCCAATTACGAATTTACTCCGAAAGGATGTAAAATTCACTTGGACAGAGAAATGCCAAGAAGCATTTCAGAGCATAAAAAGTGCTTTAATTTCTCCACCACTTTTAATTTACCCTGATTTTTCAAAATCATTTAATCTTACTACTGACGCAAGTAACGAGGCTCTAGGAGCTGTTCTTTCTCAAGGAGAAGTCGGAAAGGACCAGCCCATTGCCTATGCAAGCCGCACATTAAAAAAAGCCGAAAGAAATTACTCTACTATAGAGAAAGAGTTATTGGCTATTGTTTGGGCTACCAAGAATTTCAGGTGCTATCTTCAAGGCCGGAAATTCACGGTCTACACTGACCACAAACAGGGCCGTGCCTGACGGGCGTTCATTGCGTGCACCGCACGCAGGCGGCCGAAATTAAGAGGCGGCCAAATCGTTACAAGTTGTTTACTGGGCAAAAATACAATCGGTTTGTTTTCATTAAGATACGAAGTAAAAACAGTTTCTCTAATCTAATCTATCTAAAAAGAGTTTCTCAGAAATAAGAAATGTATAAAAACTGATTAGGTCGTTGTAGTATTTATATACCTAGTCATGCAGCGAATCCGAATTTTTTCGAACATTGCACGAGCGACGAGCCGAAATAGTTTTTTCAATTGACCGGCGTCGCGTAAGCGGTCTTATTCGTCTTATTAGTCGTACTAGTCTATAGACTAGCGAGGATAAATCGTTATTTGTGTCCTGTGTGTGATCCGATATTATTAAAGTCTTTAATTTAACGAATAAAAATAAATTGCTTAATTCCTGAAAACTTTTAGTTGTGTGTTCGTGTGGTGAAATTTAATAAAAAGTTTATTTACTCGACAAAGACTGAAAAAGGTAATACACAAAAAATGTAAAATTTGGGTAGACTTTCACTTTTGGGGCCCGGGAAAATTTGGCGGGTCTTTTTGGAGGGAAAAGGCCTTTTGATATGAAATTCTTAAATAAATATTAAAAAATATTTAATAATATTAAAAAAAATTAAAAAAAAAATTAAATAATAATTAAAATAAATAATAAAATAGCGCAATTTAATATTAAATTACTTAAAATCTATAATTAATGTATATTTTAATGCGCATAGGATGACACGATAAGAAAATCATTTATAAGCTTTTTAAGTAAAACATATTTTTAAACATAAATATGTCAAGATTTATTTTGAAAATGAAAACGGAGAGGAAAATTCAACCACATATAACTGTTTTCTAGTTCAATGTCAGGTAAATTTCTTCTATTTAATAACAATAACATTGCTATTATAAAAAGGAATCATAAGCTTAATTTAAAGAGTTGCTTTCGGCTACACAAGTTCAAATGCTTGATTTTCCATCGGCGGGTTGTGAGCGATTTAAACAGAGAATCTCGTATGCAAACAAACAACTTTTAATTATTATATAAATGCATTCAAAATGAGAAAGATATTCATTTTTTAGTATAAATTAAGGAAGATTTTAAGTAATTTAATATTAAATTGCACTATTTTATTATTTATTTTAATTATTATTTAATTTTTTTTTTAATTTTTTTTAATATTATTAAATATTTTTTAATATTTATTTAAGAATTTCATATTAAAAGGCCTTTTCCCTCCAAAAAGACCCACCAAAATTGAAAGTCTACCCTAAAATTTAATATCACTGCTCATTTACATTTTTAAAGGCCTACGAATGTCTGAAAGGAAAACGAAAAGATTGTCTGGAGCGCAATATAAAAGAAAGCGAGAGGAAAAGCAAAATGAAGCTAAAAAAATGTTTGGCTCATTAACAAAGTTTTTAGTAAAATCGCCAGAACCGGAAAGTAGTTGCAGTAGCCAATTAAATCCAATTGATGATTTGTTTTGCGATAAAAATGAAAATGAATTATCTGTCGAAAATGAAAAGGCTAATGACAATACTAGTAGTACCGACGAAATGGAAACAGAAGATAATAAGGATATCGATCTATACAATACCGATACCGCTGAAATTGATAAAGCATATTTTGCTATGTGTATGGATTTAAATGATCCAGCTTGCTGGCCTTTAACAATTACCACTAAAATATTGGATATATTAATCGAAAAAGGACCCATACAAAATAAACAATCTACATATCCAATTAATGAATTGGGAAGATCATTTTCATCAACTTATTTCTATAGAAAAATGCCAAATGGTGAAAAATTTAATCGTGAGTGGTTAATCTATTCTCCAAAAACGGATTCCATATTTTGCTTCTGTTGTAAATTATTTGGCAAACAAGAAATAAAATTAGTTAATGAAGGCTTCAATGATTGGCAACACACATCTGATAATTTATCTCGTCATGAAAAAACATCGCTGCATATCGGAAATTGCACCAATTGGAAAAATTTGGAATTAAATTTAAAAAACAAAGCTACAATTGATAAAAATTTGCAACGGTATTATGACGCAGAGAAAAAACGATGGTATCAAATTGTCGTACGCATGATATCTGTGGTACAATTTCTGGCAGTACAGGGTTTAGCGTTTAGAGGTAGCTCGAGCAGATTGTATGAAAACAATAATGGAAATTTTCTAAAAGCAATTGAAATGATAGGAAAATTTGATGATGTTATGGCAGATCACATAAATCGCATTCAACAATCAGTTGCTTTAAAGAACCATATGCCACATTATGCGGGAAATCGCTTCCAAAATGAAATAATTAGTATCCTTGCAGCGCAAATTCAAAAATATATTTTGTCAGCAATAAAAGACGCCAAATATTTTTCAGTAATTTTGGATTGTACGCCGGACATGGGACATGTCGAGCAAATTACAATAATTTTGAGATATGTGCATATTCAAAATGACGAAGTAGAAGTGAGAGAAAATTTCGTTGGTTTTTCTCCAGCTCAAAAAAGTACTGGAGAAGCTTTTTACGACTTTTTAATTGAAAAATTAAGCTCTCTTAAATTAAATGTTAACGATATGAGAGGCCAGGGGTATGATAATGGATCAAATATGGCTGGAAAACATATTGGATTGCAGAAACGAATTTTGGACAATTATCCACGAGCTTTGTTTATGCCATGCAACGCGCATACATTAAATTTGGTCGTCAATGATGCAGCGAAAGTTTCTTTTTCAACTGTGGATTTTTTTAGTAATGTGTCAGCAATATACAATTACTTTTCCGGATCACCTTTTCGATGGCAAATTTTAAAAAAACATGTAAAATCGTTAACAGTAAAACAAGTTAGCGTAACCCGGTGGGAATCAAGGATTAAGGCGATTAGACCACTGCGTCATGAATTAGGTGAAATTTATGACAGCCTAATAGAACTAGCGGAAGAATGTTCAACACCAATAGGTCAACATGAAGCTAAATGTTTGGCAATGAAAATTAAATCGTACAAATTTATTTGTTCCACAGTAATATGGTACGAAATCTTAGAAAAAGTAAATATTATTAGTAAAATGATGCAGACCGTTTCTTGGAATCTTACTTCATGTGCTGAATCTATTAATAATATTTTAATTTTTTTCCAAAGTATTAGAAATGATGAAAATTTCGAAAAGTATTTGAAAATTGCTGATGAATTATGTGAATCACTTGAAATACAACCGGAATTTCCTGTTGAAATTAATCTACGTCGACGCCATAAGCGAAAACAATTTGACTATGAAGGAGATGAGGATATTCAGTTAACTGCTAAAGAAAATTTCAAAATTAATTTTTTCTATGTAATATTGGATACAGCCATTTCATCTGTTACTACCCGATTTGAAACATTATCCAATTTCGAACAGTCTTTCGGATTTTTATATAAATTTGTTGAAATAGGAGAGGACGACATAAAAAAAAGTTGCTTCGACTTTCATAATAAATTCAAGGATGGCGAATCGTGCGACATAAACGGAGCAGAATTATACGAAGAGTTAATTTCATTGAAAATAATTATAAAAGATAGGAAACAACCCGAAGAACTCCTAAAGTATTTGTACAAACACAATTTACAAAATTCATTTCCAAATGTATCTACAAGCTTAAAACTATTATTGACCATGCCTGTATCAGTTGCGTCTGGAGAACGTAGTTTTTCTAAATTGAAAATCATAAAAAATTACCTACGTACTTCCATGACGCAAGAACGTATGAGCAATCTTTCAATTATCGCGATTGAAAGTGAAATTGCTGAATCTTTAAATATTCACGAAGCAATTGACGATTTTGTCAGTAAAAAATCCCGTAGGATTAACTTTTAATATGTACTTTATTTAATAATATAATAATATTTTTGTCTAAATTTTAAATAAAAAAATGTTTATTTTGTGCATTTTTTTTTCTTAAATTTCATCCAAACATATAAATCTCATAAAACCGGTTTTTAGCCAGTTTTTCTTTTCAGAAACCGGTTTTGGGAACAAAACCAATATTTTTTTTCGTTCTCGATTTCGGTTAACCAAAAACTGATTTTTTTCCCGGTTTGATGCCCTGTGTATAATAATAAACATTAAAAATTAAAGTAGTTTTTTTTAATGTTATCCTGGGGGCGGCCATACAGACTGGCACGCAGGCGGCCATATACCCAGGCACGGCCCTGACCACAAACCTCTCAAAGGTGTCTTCAATGTGAAAGACCCTACTTCCCGTTTGGTGAGATTTCACCACAAACTATCTGAATTCGATTACAACATCGAATATAAACCAGGGAAGTACAACACTAATGCAGATGCACTAAGTCGCATCCCTCAAGCATCAAAGGAAGACAGTTTAGGCAATACCTTAACGGTAGAAGCCCTAGTCCACCACACGATGGACTCAGATGTGGAGGAAGACAACCCTACAAATAACAAAAAGAAAAAGAAATCCGCTCATTGTTTCGTCGTGACTCGGGCTCAGAAGCAGAAGGCTCAAGAGACAATAAATAGCTCCAGTGTGGAGACAGAAGAGCACACGAAAGCGGACCAAAACGAAATTCAACACACGGAGGCGGAAAAACTAAACCCAGCATCGCTTGAGCAAAAAGTAAGTACTGGCAAGACACCCGAAGTTATCACGAGCCCTACGGAAATCCGAACAATCTTAAAAGATTATCACGATTCTCCATTTGGTGGCCATCAAGGTGTCATAAAAACTTACAAACGAATAAGACGCAAGTATTGGTGGAGACACATGCTTAGCGACATCAAGAAATATATTAAAAAATGCCCAAAGTGCCAGACGATGAAAGCTTCTCCACAATATAAAATACCAATGGTTATCACGGACATCGCAGAACAACCGTTCGACAAAGTGTACCTCGATATTGTAGGTCCATTAGAAGAGACTACATCAGGTAACAAATATATCTTGACCTTCCAAGATAATTTAACAAAATTTGTCGACTGGTATGCAATACCTAATGCCGAAGCAGTCACAGTAGCGCAAGTTTTCTTTGATGAAATCGTTACGCGCTATCGCATACCCAAAAGAATACTCACCGATCAGGGAACAAATTTCCTGAGTGAATTATTCAAAAGAGTATGTAAGCTTCTAAAGGTAAAGAAGTTACAGACTTCAGCATAGCACACACAGTCTAATGGAGCACTAGAGCGTGCTCATAGACCCCTAATTGAATACCTGCGAACAATCGTAGACGAAAATCCCAAAACATGGGACCAATTCCTACGAACCGCTGCATTCGTGTATAATAATAGTGTACACGAGGGTACTAAACTTACCCCAATGGACTGCCTATACGGCTTCACAGCGGATGTCCCATCAAATTTAAGACGGGATCCCGAACCCGTTTACAATCATGAGAGCTATTATCATATACTGAAGTATAAGCTCCAAAAATCATATGCCACGGCAAGAAAGAACTTATTGGCAAGTAAACAGCGCTCAAAGGGGTACTACGATAAGACAGTACGGCCCCTAACTTTCCATGTAGGAGACAAGGTCCTCATCAAGAATGAAAGCAGAAAACATAAACTTTCTCAAATCTGGGTAGGACCTTATCAGGTAATCGCAATACCAAGTGATGTGAATACTACCATCAAAATTGGTAAACGTATCGTAACGGTACATAATAATCGTTTAAAACCATATTTCGAGTAAGATCATGTTGAACAAAAATGAACCAGGTTGAATTGAAATTCCTACTACAGTGTCCATTAATGCTCATTTCAATACCTCCCCATAAACATTTGCGGTGGAGTCACTCCACGGCTCAGTTTAAAACGGCACAATGTACGTATAAATATGCTTAATGGATTGTTTTCTTCTTCTGAATTGTCCACAGAAATGGCGCTAAAATTCATCGTAGTTGTCCTCCTCATCCAGTACACAACTGGAGCAATCGCTGACAAACCTTATGTAATAACCCAGCTAAATGGCTCGGGTATATTTTTCGAGGACCTAGGAAATCTCATGGTATATCATGACACCTTGAATGTCCTCACCGAAATAGATTTGGATGAATTAGATGCCCAGATAAAGCTAGCAGAATATGCAGAGCACTTAGTGCATAAACTCTGCATAAATATAACAAACCCAGAAGACCTGTGTAACGTGCAGCAACTACACATACACGCTATAATAGACAGCGTACGAAAGCGCACGGAAACTATAAGGGAACTAGTACCAGGAAAACGCAAGGTCAGATCGCTATTTAATGGAATAGGCAATGCCATGCACTATTTGTTTGGCACTATGGACAGCAATAACGAAAAAGAAATTTACAGCAGGTTAGAAGAACTTGAATCGAATACACAAGCCCTAGCCGAGCTAGAGAAACAACAAGTCAGTGTTGTTAAAACAACCTTGGAAAAGATTCAAAAACCGCTGGCCATGTTAATAGACAGACAACAAAAAATAGCACACCAGATAAACGATCTCCACCATGTGGCCGATGATTTAACTAAAAGGCAGCTAAGACAAGAGATTATATCAAGCTTATTGCTCCAAATCATCGAAGTTGAATATCGACAACAAGCCCTTCTGGATATAATAATGGCTAGTAGGACCAATCATATTCATCCACTCCTAATGTCTCCCAAAAATCTACTGGAGATATATCGCAAAACAACTTCGTATTGCCCTAACGATCAGAATTGTTTAGCCATCCTCTACCAAACAGCAGGAGCCCAATCACTCCTTATGCGGAACAAATTGGTGGTGAGAATTACTCTCCCAATTTTTAATCTGCCAAAAATGAGGCTACAACAGATTCAATGCTATCCCGTACCCAAGTCAGCAAATTATTCATTACTTCCAGACCCTGGTTATTCATACATAGCCAATAGCGCTAAACCCAGGAATTTCTCCTATTAAAAGGCGAAGACATGAACAACTTTAAGAAAATAGCAAGTAATTTGGAAGAAAACACGTATGTAAATACGCCCATAATAAAGGCAGCAACATCAAATGAATGTGCCATTAAATTACTATATAATCCTTTAAATGAAGTGCCCAAATGCAGGACCAGAGTACAAGCTCCCCAAAAGGACATGTTGATTAAACTAAACAAGCCAAATACGTGGCTATTTTCATTCATCACCTCAACGGTGCTACACATCACATGTCCAGATCACTTTGTGATCTCGAAACTGGAAGGACAAGGGATATTAGAGATAACGCAACCATGTCAAGTTCAGATAGGTGACAAAGTGCTTAAATACGAAGGTCAGAGTAAATTTCCACTAAAAATTATCCAGCCGAATCAATTTCCTGAGCTCAACCACTCTCTACTCAAAGTAAACCTGACTGAAATTTTACAAGGAACTCAAAACCACAGTCTGGGGAAAATCGAAATCTTAACAGGAGACGATGTCCATAAATCAATTTATACCGACACCCATTCGCTAGAGGAAATCCAAAACAAAATCATTAAATACCAGGAAAAGGTATCAAGCCGACAGTCCCATATCCTGTCCACAACCTCTTTATCATTTACGAGCCTATTAGTTCTGGCCATAATGATTGTTGTGGCAGTGAAATATGTACACCCTGTTGTCACAAGAATGAAACAGCGGTCAAAACACCCACAAGGTAACCCCGAAATTTCATTAGAGGGAATTCCTTTAGAAGAGCAAACCCACGCTCCTGCACCTACCTTAAAGCGAGCTCGATCACTCCCTAGGACCAAATCAGTTCAATTAGTTTAAGTCGGCATAAAGGAACACCGACACTGTCAGCATGGCCCAACAAATCAATTTAAACAATGTTGTTCAAACGATGGACAAACAAAAAGTAGCCCTGGTAATAAAAAGTATATATATAGGGACAGGGAACCAAAAATGAAAAAAAAATGTAGCAATGTCTCAATAAACTATATATTAGTAATATATAAATAAAATAAAGGAAATAATAATAATGATTATATAAAAATAGATAGAGTGGTAAAAAATTAGAATACATTAGATTTAATTATGAATAAAACTTGATAAAATAATAGCATTTAGAAAAATGGATTAGAATTATATAACAATAAATAAATAAGAGAAAATAAAACAAATAGGCAAACAATACCAAGCTACTAAGTAAAAAAAAAAAATAATAATAATAATAATTTTTGTAAGATTAGGGTCAAACAAATAAAATAATAAATAAAATAGTAAATAATATTAATAAATACGTATAAGGAAAACACAAAAGAAAAAAAGGCCCAAAGTAATTCTGTACAGCCAACCGAAGCCAGAACCGACCAAAACCCGAACCGCCCAATTAGCGCCAAAAACAACTTCCCCTGAGAATTATTCCTCTTCAAAGAATAATTCTCTTTTTCTCAGGGGGAAGGATTGTTATGTACCTAAAAACCCTAAAATAAATGCTTAATTATATATTAACAAAATTTAAAAAATATTAAAATATTTCATACATAAAATGTTCACATAAGCTAACCATGCTTAAAACATGGTTAGCTTATCTGTTCAATCAGTGAAGAAAATTGCGTCAGCAATTTTCTTCGCATTCCATAGAGTTGAAACAAAAATTATTCCCATGGCAAATTTTGCCTTCAGCAAAATTTGCCAGTAGAAATATTTAATTTAAAAAATTTAAAACAAAAGACAAATCGTACCTTCAGTACGATTTGTCGTGAAAATTATAATATGTATGTACGAACGTACATACATATCACAAAAAAAGCTTTCGCGATAAGAAATGCGCGCCGCGAAAATACATTACATGTATACGCGCGCCGCAATTTCAATCGACGGGACGGTGGCTGATGTTTATAAAAACATCAAATTTCATTTTTTCAAGCCACCGTCCAACCAAAAATATTCTGGACTTGTTTAATCAAGTCCAGAATAAATGAAAATTTTTCTCAGGGTAGAAATGCAACTATGCATTTTCTACCCTGAACGACGACTCTTGATCGCGATTAAAGTGATCAAGGGCGCAGTCGGTTTTTAAAGTGGCAGTCGAATTGTAGCACGAAAAGAGTTGTGTTCTAAATCCCATACGCGGCAGTAGAATTTTGAAAACGAGTGGTGATATAAGTTTTACACACGGCGGTTAAATCTAATAAAACGAGAAAGGTACGGCGCTCTCGGGGAGAACAAGAAAGGAAAGAAGAAAAATAAGTGAAAAAAAAAATTGTGGATGTATATTTTTTGTATGCGGATCGGTCGGTTCGGTGCACCACAGAATTGTGGCATCTAATAGTTATTGCTATCAACCAAGTGTATATGCAAAACCTAATTGCAAACAAAAAGTTTGAATTGTGGAAACTAATAGTTATTACTAGCAACCAATTGTATGTGTAAAAGTCAATTGTAAAAAAAAAGGGTTTGAATAAAGGGCGGTGGATATGTTCCCGCCGTACAAGTGAAAAAAGTGAGAAATTGTTTATTTAAACCAACACAAGGGATTCAGCAGGTAGGAGAGAGTGATACCTATATATATACGAGGAGATATATACATACATATATATATATATATATAAATATATAAAGAAAAG
>CAWUPM010000461.1:0-26707 GCA_963924295.1 Dioctria rufipes
CAAATTTTAAATACGCCCAGGATTGCCTTTTCTATAGTAAATTTTTCAAAAACTAAGTTTTTCTGTCGCAAATTTTAAATACGCCGAGGATTGCCTTTTCTATAGTAAATTTTTCAAAAAATAATTTTTTACTGTCGCAAATTTTAAATACGCCGAGGATTGACTTTTCTATAGTAAATTTTTCAAAAAATAATATTTTATTGTCGCAAATTTTAAATACGCCCAGGATTGCCTTTTCTATAGTAAATTTTTCAAAAACTAAGTTTTTCTGTCGCAAATTTTAAATACGCCGAGGATTGCCTTTTCTATAGTAAATTTTTCAAAAAATAATTTTTTACTCTCGGAAATTTTAAATACGCCGAGGATTGCCTTTTCTATAGTAAATTTTTCAAAAAATAATTTCTTACTGTCGCAAATTTTAAATACGTCGAGGATTGCATTTTCTATAGTAAATTTTTCAAAAAATAATTTTTTACTGTCGCAAATTTTAAATACGCCGAGGATTGCCTTTTCTATAGTAAATTTTTCAAAAAATAATTTTTTACTGTCGCAAATTTTAAATACGCCGAGGATTGCCTTTTCTATAGTAAATTTTTCAAAAACTAAGTTTTTCTGTCGCAAATTTTAAAAACGTCGTGGATTGCCTTTTCTATAGTAAATTTTTCAAAAAATAATTTTTTACTGTAGCAAATTTTAAATACGCCGAGGATTGCCTTTTCTATAGTAAATTTTTCAAAAAATAATTTTTTATTGTCGCAAATTTTAAATACGCCGAGGATTGCCTTTTCTATAGTAAATTTTTCAAAAACTAAGTTTTTCTGTCGCAAATTTTAAATACGCCGAGGATTGCCTTTTCTATAGTAAATTTTTCAAAAAATAATTTTTTACTGTCGCAAATTTTAAATACGCCGAGGATTGCCTTTTCTATAGTAAATTTTTCAAAAAATAATTTTTTACTGTCGCAAATTTTAAATACGCCGAGGATTGCCTTTTCTATAGTAAATTTTTAAAAAAATAACTTATTACTGTCGGAAATTTTAATACGCCGAGGATTGCCTTTTCTATAGTAAATTTTTCAAAAACTAAGTTTTTCTGTCGCAAATTTTAAATACGCCGAGGATTGCCTTTTCTATAGTAAATTTTTCAAAAAATAATTTCTTACTGTCGCAAATTTTAAATACGCCCAGGATTGCCTTTTCTATAGTAAATTTTTCAAAAACTAAGTTTTTCTGTCGCAAATTTTAAATACGCCGAGGATTGCCTTTTCTATAGTAAATTTTTCAAAAAATAATTTTTTACTGTCGCAAATTTTAAATACGCCGAGGATTGACTTTTCTATAGTAAATTTTTCAAAAAATAATATTTTATTGTCGCAAATTTTAAATACGCCCAGGATTGCCTTTTCTATAGTAAATTTTTCAAAAACTAAGTTTTTCTGTCGCAAATTTTAAATACGCCGAGGATTGCCTTTTCTATAGTAAATTTTTCAAAAAATAATTTTTTACTCTCGGAAATTTTAAATACGCCGAGGATTGCCTTTTCTATAGTAAATTTTTCAAAAAATAATTTCTTACTGTCGCAAATTTTAAATACGTCGAGGATTGCATTTTCTATAGTAAATTTTTCAAAAAATAATTTTTTACTGTCGCAAATTTTAAATACGCCGAGGATTGCCTTTTCTATAGTAAATTTTTCAAAAAATAATTTTTTACTGTCGCAAATTTTAAATACGCCGAGGATTGCCTTTTCTATAGTAAATTTTTCAAAAACTAAGTTTTTCTGTCGCAAATTTTAAAAACGTCGTGGATTGCCTTTTCTATAGTAAATTTTTCAAAAATAATTTTTTACTGTAGCAAATTTTAAATACGCCGAGGATTGCCTTTTCTATAGTAAATTTTTCAAAAAATAATTTTTTATTGTCGCAAATTTTAAATACGCCGAGGATTGCATTTTCTATAGTAAATTTTTCAAAAAATAATTTTTTACAGTCGCAAATTTTAAATACGCCCAGGATTGCCTTTTATATAGTAAATTTTTCAAAAAATAATTTTTTACTGTCGCAAATTTTAAATACGCCGAGGATTGCCTTTTACATAGTAAATTTTTCAAAAAATAATTTTTTACTGTCGCAAATTTTAAATACGCCGAGGATTGCCTTTTCTATAGTAAATTTTTCAAAAAATAATTTTTTACTGTCGCAAATTTTAAAAACGTCGAGGATTGCCTTTTCTATAGTAAATTTTTCAAAAAATAATTTTTTATTGTCGCAAATTTTAAATACGCCGAGGATTGCATTTTCTATAGTAAATTTTTCAAAAAATAATTTTTTACTGTCGCAAATTTTAAATACGCCCAGGATTGCCTTTTCTATAGTAAATTTTCAAAAAATAATTTTTTATTGTCGCAAATTTTAAATACGCCGAGGATTGCATTTTCTATAGTAAATTTTTCAAAAAATAATTTTTTACTGTCGCAAATTTTAAATACGCCGAGGATTGCCATTTCTATAGTAAATTTTTAAAAAATAATTTTTTACTGTCGGAAATTTTAAATACGCCGAGGATTGCCTTTTCTATAGTAAATTTTTCAAAAAATAATTTTTTACTGTCGCAAATTTTAAATACGCCGAGGATTGCCTTTTCTATAGTAAATTTTTCAAAAAATAACATTTTACTGTCGCAAATTTTAAATACGCCGAGGATTGCCTTCTCTATAGTAAATTTTTCAAAAAATAATTTTTTACTGTCGCAAATTTTAAATACGCCGAGGATTGCCTTTTCTATAGTAAATTTTTCAAAAAATAATTTTTTACTGTCGCAAATTTTAAAAACGTCGAGGATTGCCTTTTCTATAGTAAATTTTTCAAAAAATAATTTTTTACTGTCGCAAATTTTAAAAACGTCGAGGATTGCCTTTTCTATAGTAAATTTTTCATAAAATAATTTTTTAGTGTAGCAAATTTTAAATACGCCGAGGATTGCCTTTTCTATAGTAAATTTTTCAAAAAATAATTTTTTACTGTCGCAAATTTTAAATACGCCGAGGATTGCATTTTCTATAGTAAATTTTTCAAAAAATAATTTTTTACTGTCGCAAATTTTAAATACGCCGAGGATTGCCTTTTCTATAGTAAATTTTTCAAAAAATAATTTTTTACTGTCGCAAATTTTAAATACGCCGAGGATTGCCTTTTCTATAGTAAATTTTTCAAAAAATAACATTTTACTGTCGCAAATTTTAAAAACGTCGAGGATTGCCTTTTATATAGTAAATTTTTCAAAAAATAATTTTTTACTGTAGCAAATTTTAAATACGCCGAGGACTGCCTTTTCTATAGTAAATTTTTCAAAAAATAATTTTTTATTGTCGCAAATTTTAAATACGTCGAGGATTGCATTTTCTATAGTAAATTTTTCAAAAAATAATTTTTTACTGTCGCAAATTTTAAATACGCCGAGGATTGCCTTTTCTATAGTAAATTTTTCAAAAAATAATTTTTTACTGTCGCAAATTTTAAATACGCCGAGGATTGCCTTTTCTATAGAAAATTTTTCAAAAACTAAGTTTTTCTGTCGCAAATTTTAAATACGCCGAGGATTGCCTTTTCTATAGTAAATTTTTCAAAAATAATTTTTTACTGTCGCAAATTTTAAATACGCCCAGGATTGCCTTTTCTATAGTAAATTTTCAAAAAATAATTTTTTATTGTCGCAAATTTTAAATACGCCGAGGATTGCATTTTCTATAGTAAATTTTTCAAAAAATAATTTTTTACTGTCGCAAATTTTAAATACGCCGAGGATTGCCTTTTCTATAGTAAATTTTTCAAAAAATAATTTTTTACTGTCGCAAATTTTAAATACGCCGAGGATTGCCTTTTCTATAGTAAATTTTTCAAAAAATAATTTTTTACTGTCGCAAATTTTAAAAACGTCGAGGATTGCCTTTTCTATAGTAAATTTTTCAAAAAATAATTTTTTACTGTCGCAAATTTTAAAAACTTCGAGGATTGCCTTTTCTATTGTAAATTTTTCATAAAATAATTTTTTAGTGTAGCAAATTTTAAATACGCCGAGGATTGCCTTTTCTATAGTAAATTTTTCAAAAAATAATTTTTTACTGTCGCAAATTTTAAATACGCCGAGGATTGCATTTTCTATAGTAAATTTTTCAAAAAATAATTTTTTACTGTCGGAAATTTTAAATACGCCGAGGATTGCCTTTTCTATAGTAAATTTTTCAAAAAATAATTTTTTACTGTCGCAAATTTTAAATACGCCGAGGATTGCCTTTTCTATAGTAAATTTTTCAAAAAATAATTTTTTACTGTCGCAAATTTTAAAAACGTCGAGGATTGCCTTTTCTATAGTAAATTTTTCAAAAAATAATTTTTTATTGTCGCAAATTTTAAATACGCCGAGGATTGCATTTTCTATAGTAAATTTTTCAAAAAATAATTTTTTACTGTCGCAAATTTTAAATAGGCCCAGAATGGCCTTTTCAATAGTAAATTTTTCCAAAAATAAGATTTTCTGTCGCAAATTTTAAATACGCCGAGGATTGCCTTTTCTATAGTAAATTTTTCAAAAAATAATTTTTTACTGTCGCAAATTTTAAATACGCCCAGGATTGCCTTTTCTATAGTAAATTTTCAAAAAATAATTTTTTATTGTCGCAAATTTTAAATACGCCGAGGATTGCATTTTCTATAGTAAATTTTTCAAAAAATAATTTTTTACTGTCGCAAATTTTAAATACGCCGAGGATTGCCATTTCTATAGTAAATTTTTAAAAAAATTATTTTTTACTGTCGGAAATTTTAAATACGCCGAGGATTGCCTTTTCTATAGTAAATTTTTCAAAAATAATTTTTTACTGTCGCAAATTTTAAATACGCCGAGGATTGCCTTTTCTATAGTAAATTTTTCAAAAATAACAT
The DNA here is from genome assembly GCA_963924295.1 of Dioctria rufipes. NCBI lineage: Eukaryota > Metazoa > Arthropoda > Insecta > Diptera > Asilidae > Dioctria > Dioctria rufipes. The sequence goes on from CAWUPM010000461.1 coordinate 4,940, forward strand.
TTTACTGTCGCAAATTTTAAATACGCCGAGGATTGCCTTCTCTATAGTAAATTTTTCAAAAATAATTTTTTACTGTCGCAAATTTTAAATACGCCGAGGATTGCCTTTTCTATAGTAAATTTTTCAAAAAATAATTTTTTACTGTCGCAAATTTTAAAAACGTCGAGGATTGCCTTTTCTATGGTAAATTTTTCAAAAAATAATTTTTTACTGTCGCAAATTTTAAAAACGTCGAGGATTGCCTTTTCTATAGTAAATTTTTCATAAAATAATTTTTTAGTGTAGCAAATTTTAAATACGCCGAGGATTGCCTTTTCTATAGTAAATTTTTCAAAAAATAATTTTTTACTGTCGCAAATTTTAAATACGCCGAGGATTGCATTTTCTATAGTAAATTTTTCAAAAAATAATTTTTTACTGTCGCAAATTTTAAATACGCCGAGGATTGCCTTTTCTATAGTAAATTTTTCAAAAAATAATTTTTTACTGTCGCAAATTTTAAATACGCCGAGGATTGCCTTTTCTATAGTAAATTTTTCAAAAAATAACATTTTACTGTCGCAAATTTTAAAAACGTCGAGGATTGCCTTTTATATAGTAAATTTTTCAAAAAATAATTTTTTACTGTAGCAAATTTTAAATACGCCGAGGACTGCCTTTTCTATAGTAAATTTTTCAAAAAATAATTTTTTATTGTCGCAAATTTTAAATACGTCGAGGATTGCATTTTCTATAGTAAATTTTTCAAAAAATAATTTTTTACTGTCGCAAATTTTAAATACGCCGAGGATTGCCTTTTCTATAGTAAATTTTTCAAAAAATAATTTTTTACTGTCGCAAATTTTAAATACGCCGAGGATTGCCTTTTCTATAGTAAATTTTTCAAAAACTAAGTTTTTCTGTCGCAAATTTTAAATACGCCGAGGATTGCCTTTTCTATAGTAAATTTTTCAAAAAATAATTTTTTACTGTCGCAAATTTTAAATACGCCCAGGATTGCCTTTTCTATAGTAAATTTTCAAAAAATAATTTTTTATTGTCGCAAATTTTAAATACGCCGAGGATTGCATTTTCTATAGTAAATTTTTCAAAAAATAATTTTTTACTGTCGCAAATTTTAAATACGCCGAGGATTGCCTTTTCTATAGTAAATTTTTCAAAAAATAATTTTTTACTGTCGCAAATTTTAAATACGCCGAGGATTGCCTTTTCTATAGTAAATTTTTCAAAAAATAATTTTTTACTCTCGCAAATTTTAAAAACGTCGAGGATTGCCTTTTCTATAGTAAATTTTTCAAAAAATAATTTTTTACTGTCGCAAATTTTAAAAACGTCGAGGATTGCCTTTTCTATAGTAAATTTTTCATAAAATAATTTTTTAGTGTAGCAAATTTTAAATACGCCGAGGATTGCCTTTTCTATAGTAAATTTTTCAAAAAATAATTTTTTACTGTCGCAAATTTTAAATACGCCGAGGATTGCATTTTCTATAGTAAATTTTTCAAAAAATAATTTTTTACTGTCGGAAATTTTAAATACGCCGAGGATTGCCTTTTCTATAGTAAATTTTTCAAAAAATAATTTTTTACTGTCGCAAATTTTAAATACGCCGAGGATTGCCTTTTCTATAGTAAATTTTTCAAAAAATAACATTTTACTGTCGCAAATTTTAAAAACGTCGAGCATTGCCTTTTATATAGTAAATTTTTCAAAAAATAATTTTTTACTGTAGCAAATTTTAAATACGCCGAGGACTGCCTGTAGAGATTAAGAGCAATGGTCCATTTGTCTAACACGTGATGCAATCCAATGTAAAGTTGTACAGAGAAGTTAGCAGCATCTGGTCGACAATGGACAGTTAGCCGCCAGTCTAATAAATATACTTGTAACGAGCAGACGTGTGTTTTCATTGAAATGTAAACCTCAGGTCGCGCAGCCGGTAGTATTTAATAATAATTCGACTCTGTCTACAAATACAACAGGTGAGACACTACATGGCGCAGCCGGTAGTATTTAATAATAATTCGACTCTGTCTACAAATACAACAGGTGAGACACTACATGGCGCAGCCGAATATTGAAATCGAACCAAAAGCAGCTAAAGTGACCTTGAAGTGCCCGTGAGGAAAAGTTATTGTGATGCAGTCCGCTTGTAATTAAAAAAAAAAAAAAAAAAAAACTGTACGTGCATTAATGCAAGAAGGAAAAAATTGATGGGCTTATCCAAGAAAATTGCATCGGCTCCAGAAAAAAATCCACATCGAAAGAAAAACATCAGTATAAAATACACTGAAGACATAGTAATTGTGAAAAGACCACGCGGAAGGCCACCAAAAAATAGAATTATATATATATATTCAAATGTTGTGGCCCAGTCTGCTGGTACACGGAAGCAAGAGCATGGCAGGTGTACTGGTAGTAAAGTAGCAAGCAATAGCGGAACACATTACTTCGCACAGTAAGGTGTCCGCTTATTGCTAAATAATGTGATGATTGTTTACATTACAGCGGCAGTGACTAAACATGCTACTTCGCATAGAGCACGGTCGTTGCCCGTTTTGTTTACAACAGCACAGCTGCTTGCTATCGGTGACATTGGCCAGTAGTTGTAGAATATTACCGCATCATAATTACATTATATTGAGGGTCATGTTCTACTTCCGATTTCCGTGTGCAAGTTTTCGAGGTGCGCAACTGAATTGGTGTGGTCAGTTCGGGTTACAATTAAACAGCGTTGGGTCGGCGGTAAAAGTTAGATTAAGTTAAAAGTTAAGATTAAGTTAGTAAGATCTGTAAATAAAATAAAAGTAGTGCATTTGTTGAAAACGGAGTGTTTTTATTGCTTTTGGGACACGACATTTTGGCGCAGCCGGTAAAAGTTGAAGTGAGTTTTTTTTTTATATACTTCGTACAGTGAAGTGAAATTATTGTTTAGTGGATGATTTTTGTTATAATGAGGCGATCAAATTTGTAAATTATTTAGTATCTTTGCTAATTAGTGTTATTCATCGGGTTTGGTGCGTAATATAAAAAAAAAAATTTTTTTAAAGAAATTTTCAGCGTAAGGTGTGTTGCGTGAAAATAGAATTTTTGTATGTAATTGAAGAATATCAAGCGCTTAACAGAAATAAATCTATTTTCCATTTTTTTTATGAAGTAAATGGGTGAAAGTAGGAAAGTTTCTACCCACGGTTATTAAAGTCAATAAGGAAACTTTGAGATTATTTGATTTTATTAAATTTGTTTTCAGGTTTTTTGTGTAAAAAAAAAATATATATTATTTTTTATATACGAAATTGTTTTTTGAGTTGACGTTGGTATTATCATTTTTTTTTCAACTATATTATTCCTATTGGGTTTGTGAATGAATGCTTAGAATTAAAATTAATACTACAAAATTTTGGGTCATTTGAGCTCATTGTATTTTGGTTTTTTTTACAGAAGAAATTTGAAATTGTGTATCTTAGAAATAAGGATATAGTTGTGATTGTTTTGTTGGGTGAGATTATTGTTTTTGTTAAGTTTTAAGTGGTCTAATTCTCTCTTATTTTCAGGTAGTAATAGTTTTTTTTATATATTGCAGGAAAATAAAAGTATTATTATCAGTATGTTAAGATAAAGAGAAAAGTGCGTGAGTTAGTGAAAGTCCTATGATCGTGAAATTCAGGTGTGATGTTATAGTATAAAAAAGTAATAATTTTAAATTTTAAGACGGGTTTTTTCTCTCCGTGGACAATTAAGTTTTCAACGTCACGTTTTCGTGGAGGCGTTGATCGTAACTACGGACATCCGGGTACTAACAAGCGTGTAAACTGGATGATTCCCAAGATCAAATAGTAAGAATAATCTCTGTAGAAAAGCTTCCAAAAAGTCAAGTCGTCTGCAACGTTAGTGATTGAAGTATTAATTAAGAGTATTAATGTCACAAAGTGCACCATTTTTTGCGGAAATTTGGTGAATTGGGTTGGGTTGGGAGTATATATGTATCTACAAGTAGTGAGAAGAAAGTGTAACTGAAAGTGAGATTAAAAGGGGTCATTGCAACGCTTATAGACAACAAAAGAACATGGCTGACATATATGAAAGAATCATGGACAAAGTGTCTAAATACGTGCCGACGTTTTCCGGAGAAAGGTCTCCAAAACTAGCGAAGGAAGTACATCGTTTTCTGAGTTGTTGTAAAGATCTATACGACCGGCTGGAAACCGCAGAGCAAGGCATCTTTATGAAGTGTGTGAAATATCGACTGACAGACGATGCTTACTACATGATAAGCTCTGAAGAGCCAAAGGACTTGGAAGCATTACAAAAGTCAATAAAAGCCGCTTACATGCCACGGATATCGTTCAGTGATCTACGGACAGAGTTGTTAGCATGTCGACAAAGGCCAGAAGAAGGGATCCGAGAGTTTGCGGACAAAATGAAGGAACTGTTGGATCAGATTAAAAGTGCTGTTTCTGCAAAGTACCCAGGTAAAGATGGAGGATTACTGGCGGAGTTGGAAGCAGATGCGATAGCAACATTTAAAGCTGGAGTATGGAATCAGGCTATGCGGACGCACCTTACAGGACAAAAGTTTGACTCCTTGAAGGCGGTGCGAGCAGAAGCTGAATTCTACGAAAAGGATGCGATAAGACTTCAGCTCAGGGTACCAAGCAATAAAGGTTTTTCACAGGAAGGAGGGAACAGCAACTACTTTGACGGAGATGTACCTGCACCTCACCAAAATCCTTTCTCTTCGTTCAAGCCAATTCACACAGAATCGTACAGAGGATATCCTAGAAACGCGTATGGACGCAGACTCAGCCATTGCTTCAAGTGCGGCCAGCAAGGACATTTCGCGAGAGAGTGTCACAAGCTACCCTTCTGTGCAGAATGCCAGCAATATGGGCATGAAACGTCCAATTGCCGAATACATCATGTCATCAGAGTTGCAGACATTAAAGAAGGCGTTGTTGGAAAAATCCATCCAGGAGGGGAGGAGCTTTACTGCCAATTTTGCCGAACACTGGATCACTATACAGCGAACTGCTTGAAGAAATACTTAGCAGAAAAGGCCAGTGAAAAAAAACATTCCCAGAATAAGTTTATCATCACGGTTCTATCGGATATAGCATTACAAGGTAAGTTAAGGCTTTTAATAGATACTGGATCTTCATGTAGCATAATTAAAGTTAATAAGATGAAAAGGACTACGCCCATACAAACATATCAAAAAATTCAAATTGGAGGACTGTTCGGATCCACTAGGAGCTCCATAGGCACCTGTGAGGCGAAGTTGCAGATAGACAACAGTCAGCATACTTGCAAATTTAATGCCATTAATGATACGGACTCAATTCCAGCCGACGGTATACTGGGAATGGATTTTCTCAACAACAGAGCTATTGTTGACTGCGTAAACATGAAACTGTGGATACAAGGCACCGGCAATAGTAAGGAAGAAAGTACCACTTGTGGAAATGTCGCAGCTTGTGCACAAGTGGGATCTACAGCTTGGCAAAATATCAGTCAAGAAAGACCGTATCAGACCAGAATAGCAGATATTAAAATCAACACGCCAGAAATCATCACATCAGGCGCTAGTGATCAATACTCCAAATGGGAAAAACAAGCACATAATGTTGACAAAATTTCACGACACGGAGTGAAAAGTGTACCTACATTAGATGACCCAATTACGATGCCAACATGGGAGAAAACCTTGACTATAGCTCACGAAAATGTGAGGCTTGATATTAGAAACAAAGCATTTAATGAGAGGAGGAGGCTATATAAATATAATGGCCACAGTGGAAATAGGCTGGATGATGGACATACATTGGTAAGAATCACTAATCTTAGAGCTCATCCTGTAAAAGCCGCGATTTCTTCGTGTGAACAACACGGATTTCGTAAGTATTCTGAGCGATCTGCATGGCACTATGAGGGTAGGAATAATTTTTATCCACAACTACGGAAAGCCCAGGGGATTCTGCAAAAAGGTAAGTCAAAATTTCAGGGATGTAGTAGTAAGGCGGATATGACAGAGTTACATCAAGGCAGAAAGAAAGTATGTGATCGAAACTCCATTTATGTTGCAAATTCTACTTCTACCGCTAGTTCAATAACACCTTCTGAGGTAAGTGTTCGTAGGTGTCCGAGAAATGTGTCGCTAGGTCGAGGTACGCAGGGGCCTTCAAATTTTGGAAGAGTTTTGAGGGGCGGATTATTTAAACTTTAAATTTCAATTACAGAGTTTTACAAACTTACAGGTCAAGAAAGGAGATGCAATGAGGTCTAAGTATATTCTAATCAGTGTCCAGTATATTCTAATCAGTGACCAAACCAACAAGGTAAGGTAAATAAAAAAAAAAAAAAGGTTAAGAAATTCGTGAAAATAAAAATACATAAGGAGCCAGATTGCAAAAACAAAATGAAAAATGATACCTACTTATTGTAAAATATCCTTTCAAATCATAAAAAAAAAATATGTAATCAAGATTGGACTGGATAGGTTAGACGATATATTCTTTGGAAGTAAATAAATAAAAGTATATAATGTAATAAAAACAAAAAACGGCAATAAATAGAAAAGAAAAGTTAGCGCAGTAAGAAATATATGAAAATATGTAATTAACAAATACTTAAAGGTAAAGATCGAAAACTAGAAAGTAGGAAAGAAAGATAACAACAAAAGAGTAATGAAAATATGAGAAAAACATAATGTTTACAAAACGCAATGTATAAATAAAGAACAATAATGATTACATAATAAGATACCTTAAGGCTTAGCAGCTAAGAAAAATTGAAAATATGTAGGTCAAAAGAAAATAAACCTAGTGTAGTATTAGTACCGGTTTAAGCCTTAGTAGCACAACGATGGAAGTAACTACGTTAACAGAGAAAAAAAAACGGTACTCAGACGAAACCAGTAGAAAGAGAAGAAAGCAACATTTTATGGAGCCCTGGACTATTTAACTAGTATAGATATGGATGTGAAATTTGGAAGTGAAGCCTGCTAAACAAGACAACAATTGGTAAACATTACGGAGATACTAGATTACATTTTAATGTTGAGAGCTTTGTAATATAATACATGTACTGAACATACATATATACAGTATTACAATTATGAAATTTACAAAAAAAATATTTCTTGAAGTACGGGTGGACTCTCAATATAATTGAGAGAACTCCATCGTGCCAGAAAGAAAATCAAGAAAAGATAAATTATATTTATTCTCAATCCACCTTATGGCAACTAAATAATCGAGAATAATGCTACAGTGTTATCTTCTGGACAAAAAATATCTCCTTAAAACCTCGTTTTTTTTTGTGTAATAAAATTAGAGAAAGCGATTACACGTGTTCTTATTGAATGTTGAAGTATATAAATGTCGCCGAAAATGTTATGGTGGAACTAAGATCGGAATGGTCGATTTAATGAGAATCAAAATGCTAATATAGTATTGATAACTCCGATGAAAAAGTTGTTGACATGCGAATCGCAGAATTTGGCATTACAAGATATAAATATGTACTATGCTGGAAATATTACAAAAGAAGGAAGTTGAAAGTGCAGCACAAATTCACTTGCAGTAGAAATTTGGAAACATCTCTTAAGGCAAAAGAGCGCTTGTTGGCTCTGACTTAACTTGAACTTCATGTTAAAAAGCGTAAAAACTTTTAACTATATTAAAAGTGAATAAAAAATGGAAGAATTAAGTAAAGTAGCAGCACGACCCAATAAACTATCTATAGCACCTCTGACACTGAAATCAGCTTAAACAATCCAGATCACGAGAAAGGAGCAACCCACTAACCCAGAATACATACAAGTGATAGTACCAACAACAACCCACTATAAACTTACCTAAGATCGGAGGGAAAGAACTGATGCAGCTGAAGTAGTTAAGATCCCCACCGTAGGGCTAGTATTTATACTATGTATATAAAATTAATACCTTTATTTATCATTATGTGTTCATTTTACTCAAGAATCATAATAATAAATAAGTAGAGCTTACTTTTTAGTTTTGTTTTTTGTCCCTCTCAATTTGGTACTACTTAGCCTTTCTTTAATTAATGGTAGTTATGTAAATGGATAGGTAAAATTGTAAACGAAAACTATGTAAATAAATAGATATAACTTGTTAGTGACTAGAATTGTTTGTTAATTAAGTATGGAAAGTCAAATCTGTATGTAAAAAAAATTATGTATGAAAATAAAATCTTTGATCAATATTCTGTTATAGGAATATACGAATGCACTAACAATAGGATGTATGTATTAAGAAAATAATGTGTTGAAAAAGAAACGAACTGAAATGTAGTAAATTATATTGATGAAAATGTGTTTAAAAGGAAAAATTTATTATATATATATATATATATAATATATTTATTTTGTGTAAGAACTTCAAGGAAGAAAAATGTGAATAATTAAAATAAATAAATAAAATTCGTTACAAGGAATATAAGACATAAGAGTATGTATTACTTAGAGCCGTTTGTAAAACAAAAAGAGAAGAACAGAAATGAAGTGAAAATGAATGTATGTAAACAAAAAAAAATCAATAAAACGAATATGTAAAGTACGTGTATATAGTCTAAGAGAAAGAGTTGTAATTGTAAAAAAAAAAAAAATATGTAAAGACGTAGTTTAAAACAAAAATGTCAGGCAAGCTATAGTTGTATTAAGATATAAATTAAATTAAATTTACTTAAAAAAAATGTAAGCCCAACAGCTTTTGATTGGATGCCTTAAATGAACACACCGGACCTAGTTCCTCTAGGAACTAGTTTTTTCCAGGGGGGAGGGATGTGTGGCCCAGTCTGCTGGTACACGGAAGCAAGAGCATGGCAGGTGTACTGGTAGTAAAGTAGCAAGCAATAGCGGAACACATTACTTCGCACAGTAAGGTGTCCGCTTATTGCTAAATAATGTGACGATTGTTTACATTACAGCGGCAGTGACTAAACATGCTACTTCGCATAGAGCACGGTCGTTGCCCGTTTTGTTTACAACAGCACAGCTGCTTGCTATCGGTGACATTGGCCAGTAGTTGTAGAATATTACCGCATCATAATTACATTATATTGAGGGTCATGTTCTACTTCCGATTTCCGTGTGCAAGTTTTCGAGGTGCGCAACTGAATTGGTGTGGTCAGTTCGGGTTACAATTAAACAGCGTTGGGTCGGCGGTAAAAGTTAGATTAAGTTAAAAGTTAAGATTAAGTTAGTAAGATCTGTAAATAAAATAAAAGTAGTGCATTTGTTGAAAACGGAGTGTTTTTATTGCTTTTGGGACACGACACAAATATGGATTTTGTTAAGAAAGTGGAAGAATTGAAATTAGATGGAAATATTTCCGAAAATTGGAGAATATTTCGCCAGAATTTCGAGATATTCGCAGCAGCAATTGACTAAACAAAAAAGCTGAAACGGTTCAAGTTGCAATTCTCTTAAATGCTGTGGGGCCTGATGCAGTGGAGGTATTCAATTCCTTTACACTGAATGAAGAAGAGAAAAAAAAATATTCAACAGTTTTGCAAGCATTTGAAGATTTTTGCAAACCGAAAAAAAATGAAGTCTATGAGACTTTCATTTTTTATAATCGAAGTCAAGGTCAGCGGGAACCATTTGACAATTTTCTAATGGATATTAAGAAAATGGTAAAAAAATGTGGATTTTCTGATGAAGACCGAATGTTACGTGATAGAATAGTATTAGGAACAGATGATAAGGGGCTTCAAAAAAAGATGTTGGAAACCGAAAATTTAACCTTACAAAAAGCAATTGAACTAGCCAGAGCAGCGGAAGCAGCCAACATACAGATGAAAACAATGAGAGGACCGGAACATCAATAGAAACGATTATCAGTAATTCAGGAAACTCACAGTTAAGTAGGAATAACAAAGATAACAAAAAACTTAATAGTCAGGTTATGCAAAAAAATATAAATTTTGTTAATCGTAATAGTAGTAAAAGTGATTATAATTCCAGACAGAATAATGCAAATGCAAAGCAACAATGGCGACAGTCAAGAAGGTCAACATTGAATGCAGGTTCTGTGGCAAAAAGCATGTAAGAGGTCAATGTCCTGCGTTTGGTAAAAAGTGCAGCAATTGTAGTGGCTATAATCATTTTGCGCTGGTATGTAAAAAGAAATCTATTAATGAAATAAGACCGGTACTTAGTTATGAGAGCAGTGAATCCGAAAATAATTTTTGTATAGATACAATTAACAAAAATGAGAACAATGAATCGTGGTATGAAAAAATTAAAATCGAAAAAACAATAGTGCAGTTCAAATTAGACACCGGTGCCCAAGCTAATGTGCTACCACTTAAATATATTTTGAACGTTCCCAATATTATAGTTAATGAAGAAAATAGTACGAAACTTGAGGCATATAATGGATCTGAAATACAAACTATAGGTAAAGTTTGTTTAAAATGTACAGCTAGAAATAAGGTCTCCATACAAAGTTTTATATTATAAAAGAGAATACAATTCCTATACTTGGTCTAAAGGGTTGCGTAGATTTAGGTTTAGTCAAGCGAATAAATGACATCAAAATACTAACAAAAGACAATATTTTGAAGAGGTATTCTGGTTTATTTAATGGATTAGGTTGTTTTTACAAAAACTTTCATATTGAACTAAAAGAAAACTCAGTGGCAGTAGCTAAACCACCGAGAAGGGTGCCGTTAATATTGAGAGAATCCTTAAAACAAGAAATAAATCGATTAATTAAAGTGGATATCATAGAACCGGTGAATGAGCCGTGCGACTGGGTGTCCAATATAGTTATCGTTGAAAAACCCGATGGAACCATTCGAATTTGCCTAGATCCTAAATATCTTAATGAAGCAATCAAGGAAATTATTACGAAATACCAACCTTTGAAGAAATAAAACCAAACTTGGCAAATAAAAAAATATTTTCAGTGTTAGATCTTAAAGAAGGTTATTGGCAAATAATGTTAGACAAGTATTCAAAAAAATTGTGTACTTTTAGTACACCTTTCGGATGTTTCCGTTTTAAAAGATTACCGTTTGGGTTAAAGATAGCTCCGGAAATTTTCCAGAAACTTAATAGTCAAAATTTCAGCTGGATCCCAAATGTAACGATTTACATCGATGACTTGATAATAGCTACGGAAAATGATAAAGAGGATGATAAAATAATAGAATTAGTAATGAAGAGAGCTCAAGAGAAAAATATAAAGTTTAATCAAAACAAGTTTCAATATAAGATTACAAAAGTTAAATTTTTAGGTCATAAAATCTCAGAAAAGGGAATATCCCTGGATGAAGATCGTATCAAGGCAATTCAAAGTCTAAAGCCACCACAAAATAAGAAAGACCTACAAAAACTCTTAGGGTTTATTAACTATGTTAGAGATTACTTACCAAATTTATCAAATGTATCAGCTCCACTAAGGGAACTGTTAAAGAAAGAAGTAACTTTTCAATGGCTAGATCAGCATGAGCAAAGCTTAGCTCAAATAAAGGAGATGATAGCAATTGCCCCTACATTAAAGGCATTTGATACAAAAGGAAATATAACCATTCAAACGGATGCATCCAAAAACGGTTTGGGATGTTGTTTGATGCAAAATGGTAAGCCGGTATGTTTTGCATCAAGGAGTCTCACAGAGACCGAGCAAAATTATGCTCAAATAGAAAAGGAACTACTGGCAATAGTTTTTGCCTGTGCTAAATGGCACACATTAATTTATGGTCGTCCAGTGGAAATAATTACTGATCACAAACCATTATTAGGGATTATGTCAAAAGAATACCAAAAAATCCCATCACCTCGACTTCAGAGAATGAAACTTCGTTTAGAGAAGTATAGTTTAAAACTTAAATATCTACCAGGAAAAAATTTATATATAGCGGACTATTTATCTAGAAACTTTTGCACCAAGGAGCCGGCAGAGCCGGAAATTAAGGGACTTAATGAGTTGATACACTCAATTAATGTAAGCGGCACAAAAAAGAAAGTATACCAAGAAGAAACCAAGAAAGATGAAATATTAAAAATCATAGTGGAAATAATAAAAAAAGGATGGCCCAAGGATAAAAAATCGGTTCCCGAAGACATAAAATATTTCTGGAAATACAAAAATGAGTTAATACTTGAAGATGGGTTAGTATTTTTTGGGGATAGGATATTCATACCAAACAAACTAAGATCAAGCGTATTGAACGAATTGCATAGATCTCATCTTGGAGTAGAAAAAACAAAAAGAAGGGCAAGAACTTTAGTTTTTTGGCCAAGTTTAAATGAAGAAATTGAAAGGATGATAGCAACATGTAAGGTATGTCAGAAATTTAGACATTCGAATATTAAAGAATCATTAATAAATCACCGCATTCCAAAAGGTCCATTTGAAAAAATTGGGATGGACATAATGGAAATATATGGGAAAAACTATCTAGTAATCGGAGATTATTTTTCTAAATACGTAGATATTATACCTCTGGGAAGCAAGAGAGCCGGCACAATTATAGGAAAGTTAGAAATCACATTTTCGGTTTACGGAATTCCAAAAGAAATTGTAGCTGATAATATGCCATTTGCGTCCTATGAGTTTAAAAACTTTGCTGAAAATCTTGATATTGCAGTAATTACCAGTAGTCCTCAGTATCCAAAGTCCAATGGACTTGCAGAGCGTTTTGTGCAGATTGCAAAGGGTCTAATAAAAAAATGTACTGAGAATAAAACCAGTCTATGGTTAAGTTTGCTTGAATATAGGAATACTCCCATTAAAAATTCAAAATTATCACCAGTACAACTAATGATGGGAAGACAGACAAGAACATTAGTCCCGGGAAGGTTAGAATTTTATAAAAATGAGAAACTTTGCAATGAAATGATTCCAATTTTAAGAAAAAACAATGAAATAAATAAAAAATATTATGATAAAGGGTGTAGAACTAAAAATGATTTTAGAAAGGGGGAGCAAGTATGGTTAAGGGACAATCAAATGAAGCTATGGGCACCGGGAATAATTGTTGACAAGCATGACACACCAAGGTCGTATTGGGTTCAAACTCAGAATGGAAATGTGATTCGTCGAAACTCATATTTCCTAAAAAAGCGCAGAGAATAGATTAAATGTATGGCATTGACAACAATTAGTAAGCACACAAAGCCTTTGATTCAGTGTTGATTTTTACAAATGTGTTCATATGAAATCATTAAAGAATTTAAGTAACATTTGCATTTGGAATATTATGGCGTAATACAAAATACATCATAAAAATATGTACATATAGAAAAGTAGTAGATTAGTTGGTAAGTGTAATTGGAACAGGCATAAGTTACATTTTATTATATTCTGTATATCCATAATGAATTAGATAACCACTAGGATTTGTTACACTATAATATAAGCAGACTTATGATAATTGTTTTTAATGGAATGAGATGAGGTACCATGAACTTTATGTATAATAGTATTATTAAAACCTTTTCTTGTAACGGTAGGTAAAGTACCTAAAGAGGGAGATGTAGAGATTAAGAGCAATGGTCCATTTGTCTAACACGTGATGCAATCCAATGTAAAGTTGTACAGAGAAGTTAGCAGCATCTGGTCGACAATGGACAGTTAGCCGCCAGTCTAATAAATATACTTGTAACGAGCAGACGTGTGTTTTCATTGAAATGTAAACCTCAGGTCGCGCAGCCGGTAGTATTTAATAATAATTCGACTCTGTCTACAAATACAACAGGTGAGACACTACACTGCCTTTTCTATAGTAAATTTTTCAAAAAATAATTTTTTATTGTCGCAAATTTTAAATACGTCGAGGATTGCATTTTCTATAGTAAATTTTTCAAAAAATAATTTTTTACTGTCGCAAATTTTAAATACGCCGAGGATTGCCTTTTCTATAGTAAATTTTTCAAAAAATAATTTTTTACTGTCGCAAATTTTAAATACGCCGAGGATTGCCTTTTCTATAGTAAATTTTTCAAAAACTAAGTTTTTCTGTCGCAAATTTTAAATACGCCGAGGATTGCCTTTTCTATAGTAAATTTTTCAAAAAATAATTTTTTACTGTCGCAAATTTTAAATACGCCCAGGATTGCCTTTTCTATAGTAAATTTTCAAAAAATAATTTTTTATTGTCGCAAATTTTAAATACGCCGAGGATTGCATTTTCTATAGTAAATTTTTCAAAAAATAATTTTTTACTGTCGGAAATTTTAAATACGCCGAGGATTGCCTTTTCTATAGTAAATTTTTCAAAAAATAATTTTTTACTGTCGGAAATTTTAAATACGCCGAGGATTGCCTTTTCTATAGTAAATTTTTCAAAAAATAATTTTTTACTGTCGCAAATTTTAAATACGCCGAGGATTGCCTTTTCTATAGTAAATTTTTCAAAAAATAACATTTTACTGTCGCAAATTTTAAAAACGTCGAGGATTGCCTTTTCTATAGTAAATTTTTCAAAAAATAATTTTTTACTGTCGCAAATTTTAAATACGCCGAGTATTGCCTTTTCTATAGTAAATTTTTCAAAAACTAAGTTTTTCTGTCGCAAATTTTAAATACGCCGAGGATTGCCTTTTCTATAGTAAATTTTTCAAAAACTAAGTTTTTCTGTCGCAAATTTTAAATACGCCGAGGATTGCCTTTTCTATAGTAAATTTTTCAAAAAATAATTTTTTACTGTCGCAAATTTTAAATACGCCCAGGATTGCCTTTTCTATAGTAAATTTTCAAAAAATAATTTTTTATTGTCGCAAATTTTAAATACGCCGAGGATTGCATTTTCTATAGTAAATTTTTCAAAAAATAATTTTTTTCTGTCGCAAATTTTAAATACGCCGAGGATTGCCTTTTCTATAGTAAATTTTTCAAAAAATAATTTTTTACTGTCGGAAATTTTAAATACGCCGAGGTTTGCCTTTTCTATAGTAAATTTTTCAAAAAATAATTTCTTACTGTCGCAAATTTTAAATACGTCGAGGATTGCATTTTCTATAGTAAATTTTTCAAAAAATAATTTTGTACTGTCGCAAATTTTAAATACGCCGAGGATTGCCTTTTCTATAGTAAATTTTTCAAAAAATAATTTTTTACTGTCGCAAATTTTAAATACGCCGAGGATTGCCTTTTCTATAGTAAATTTTTCAAAAACTAAGTTTTTCTGTCGCAAATTTTAAATACGCCGAGGATTGCCTTTTCTATAGTAAATTTTTCAAAAAATAATTTTTTACTGTCGCAAATTTTAAATACGCCGAGGATTGCCTTTTCTATAGTAAATTTTTCAAAAAATAATTTTTTACTGTCGCAAATTTTAAATACGCCGAGGATTGCCTTTTCTATAGTAAATTTTTAAAAAAATAACTTATTACTGTCGGAAATTTTAAATACGCCGAGGATTGCCTTTTCTATAGTAAATTTTTCAAAAACTAAGTTTTTCTGTCGCAAATTTTAAATACGCCGAGGATTGCCTTTTCTATAGTAAATTTTTCAAAAAATAATTTCTTACTGTCGCAAATTTTAAATACGCCCAGGATTGCCTTTTCTATAGTAAATTTTTCAAAAACTAAGTTTTTCTGTCGCAAATTTTAAATACGCCGAGGATTGCCTTTTCTATAGTAAATTTTTCAAAAAATAATTTTTTACTGTCGCAAATTTTAAATACGCCGAGGATTGCCTTTTCTATAGTAAATTTTTCAAAAAATAATTTTTTATTGTCGCAAATTTTAAATACGCCCAGGATTGCCTTTTCTATAGTAAATTTTTCAAAAACTAAGTTTTTCTGTCGCAAATTTTAAATACGCCGAGGATTGCCTTTTCTATAGTAAATTTTTCAAAAAATAATTTTTTACTCTCGGAAATTTTAAATACGCCGAGGATTGCCTTTTCTATAGTAAATTTTTCAAAAAATAATTTCTTACTGTCGCAAATTTTAAATACGTCGAGGATTGCATTTTCTATAGTAAATTTTTCAAAAAATAATTTTTTACTGTCGCAAATTTTAAATACGCCGAGGATTGCCTTTTCTATAGTAAATTTTTCAAAAAATAATTTTTTACTGTCGCAAATTTGAAATACGCCGAGGATTGCCTTTTCTATAGTAAATTTTTCAAAAACTAAGTTTTTCAGTCGCAAATTTTAAAAACGTCGTGGATTGCCTTTTCTATAGTAAATTTTTCAAAAAATAATTTTTTACTGTAGCAAATTTTAAATACGCCGAGGATTGCCTTTTCTATAGTAAATTTTTCAAAAAATAATTTTTTATTGTCGCAAATTTTAAATACGCCGAGGATTGCATTTTCTATAGTAAATTTTTCAAAAAATAATTTTTTACAGTCGCAAATTTTAAATACGCCCAGGATTGCCTTTTATATAGTAAATTTTACAAAAAATAATTTTTTACTGTCGCAAATTTTAAATACGCCGAGGATTGCCTTTTACATAGTAAATTTTTCAAAAAATAATTTTTTACTGTCGCAAATTTTAAATACGCCGAGGATTGCCTTTTCTATAGTAAATTTTTCAAAAAATAATTTTTTACTGTCGCAAATTTTAAAAACGTCGAGGATTGCCTTTTCTATAGTAAATATTTCAAAAAATAATTTTTTATTGTCGCAAATTTTAAATACGCCCAGGATTGCCTTTTCTATAGTAAATTTTCAAAAAATAATTTTTTATTGTCGCAAATTTTAAATACGCCGAGGATTGCATTTTCTATAGTAAATTTTTCAAAAAATAATTTTTTACTGTCGCAAATTTTAAATACGCCGAGGATTGCCATTTCTATAGTAAATTTTTAAAAAAATAATTTTTTACTGTCGGAAATTTTAAATACGCCGAGGATTGCCTTTTCTATAGTAAATTTTTCAAAAAATAATTTTTTACTGTCGCAAATTTTAAATACGCCGAGGATTGCCTTTTCTATAGTAAATTTTTCAAAAAATAACATTTTACTGTCGCAAATTTTAAATACGCCGAGGATTGCCTTCTCTATAGTAAATTTTTCAAAAAATAATTTTTTACTGTCGCAAATTTTAAATACGCCGAGGATTGCCTTTTCTATAGTAAATTTTTCAAAAAATAATTTTTTACTGTCGCAAATTTTAAAACGTCGAGGATTGCCTTTTCTATAGTAAATTTTTCAAAAAATAATTTTTTACTGTCGCAAATTTTAAAAACGTCGAGGATTGCCTTTTCTATAGTAAATTTTTCATAAAATAAATTTTTAGTGTAGCAAATTTTAAATACGCCGAGGATTGCCTTTTCTATAGTAAATTTTTCAAAAAATAATTTTTTACTGTCGCAAATTTTAAATACGCCGAGGATTGCATTTTCTATAGTAAATTTTTCAAAAAATAATTTTTTACTGTCGCAAATTTTAAATACGCCGAGGATTGCCTTTTCTATAGTAAATTTTTCAAAAAATAATTTTTTACTGTCGCAAATTTTAAATACGCCGAGGATTGCCTTTTCTATAGTAAATTTTTCAAAAAATAACATTTTACTGTCGCAAATTTTAAAAACGTCGAGGATTGCCTTTTATATAGTAAATTTTTCAAAAAATAATTTTTTACTGTAGCAAATTTTAAATACGCCGAGGACTGCCTTTTCTATAGTAAATTTTTCAAAAATAATTTTTTATTGTCGCAAATTTTAAATACGTCGAGGATTGCATTTTCTATAGTAAATTTTTCAAAAAATAATTTTTTACTGTCGCAAATTTTAAATACGCCGAGGATTGCCTTTTCTATAGTAAATTTTTCAAAAAATAATTTTTTACTGTCGCAAATTTTAAATACGCCGAGGATTGCCTTTTCTATAGTAAATTTTTCAAAAACTAAGTTTTTCTGTAGCAAATTTTAAATACGCCGAGGATTGCCTTTTCTATAGTAAATTTTTCAAAAAATAATTTTTTACTGTCGCAAATTTTAAATACGCCCAGGATTGCCTTTTCTATAGTAAATTTTCAAAAAATAATTTTTTATTGTCGCAAATTTTAAATACGCCGAGGATTGCCTTTTCTATAGTAAATTTTTCAAAAAATAATTTTTTACTGTCGCAAATTCTAAAAACGTCGAGGATTGCCTTTTCTATAGTAAATTTTTCAAAAATAATTTTTTACTGTCGCAAATTTTAAAAACGTCGAGGATTGCCTTTTCTATAGTAAATTTTTCATAAAATAATTTTTTAGTGTAGCAAATTTTAAATACGCCGAGGATTGCCTTTTCTATAGTAAATTTTTCAAAAAATAATTTTTTACTGTCGCAAATTTTAAATACGCCGAGGATTGCATTTTCTATAGTAAATTTTTCAAAAAATAATTTTTTACTGTCGGAAATTTTAAATACGCCGAGGATTGCCTTTTCTATAGTAAATTTTTCAAAAAATAATTTTTTACTGTCGCAAATTTTAAATACGCCGAGGATTGCCTTTTCTATAGTAAATTTTTCAAAAAATAATTTTTTACTGTCGCAAATTTTAAAAACGTCGAGGATTGCCTTTTCTATAGTAAATTTTTCAAAAAATAATTTTTTATTGTCGCAAATTTTAAATACGCCGAGGATTGCATTTTCTATAGTAAATTTTTCAAAAAATAATTTTTTACTATCGCAAATTTTAAATAGGCCCAGAATGGCCTTTTCAATAGTAAATTTTTCAAAAAATAAGTTTTTCTGTCGCAAATTTTAAATACGCCGAGGATTGCCTTTTCTATAGTAAATTTTTCAAAAAATAATTTTTTACTGTCGCAAATTTTAAATACGCCCAGGATTGCCTTTTCTATAGTAAATTTTCAAAAAATAATTTTTATTGTCGCAAATTTTAAATACGCCGAGGATTGCATTTTCTATAGTAAATTTTTCAAAAAATAATTTTTTACTGTCGCAAATTTTAAATACGCCGAGGATTGCCATTTCTATAGTAAATTTTTAAAAAAATAATTTTTTACTGTCGGAAATTTTAAATACGCCGAGGATTGCCTTTTCTATAGTAAATTTTTCAAAAATAATTTTTTACTGTCGCAAATTTTAAATACGCCGAGGATTGCCTTTTCTATAGTAAATTTTTCAAAAAATAACATTTTACTGTCGCAAATTTTAAATACGCCGAGGATTGCCTTCTCTATAGTAAATTTTTCAAAAAATTATTTTTTACTGTCGCAAATTTTAAATACGCCGAGGATTGCCTTTTCTATAGTAAATTTTTCGAAAAATAATTTTTTACTGTCGCAAATTTTAAAAACGTCGAGGATTGCCTTTTCTATAGTAAATTTTTCAAAAAATAATTTTTTACTGTCGCAAATTTTAAAAACGTCGAGGATTGCCTTTTCTATAGTAAATTTTTCATAAAATAATTTTTTAGTGTAGCAAATTTTAAATACGCCGAGGATTGCCTTTTCTATAGTAAATTTTTCAAAAAATAATTTTTTACTGTCGCAAATTTTAAATACGCCGAGGATTGCATTTTCTATAGTAAATTTTTCAAAAAATAATTTTTTACTCTCGCAAATTTTAAATACGCCGAGGATTGCCTTTTCTATAGTAAATTTTTCAAAAAATAATTTTTTACTGTCGCAAATTTTAAATACGCCGAGGATTGCCTTTTCTATAGTAAATTTTTCAAAAATAACATTTTACTGTCGCAAATTTTAAAAACGTCGAGGATTGCCTTTTATATAGTAAATTTTTCAAAAAATAATTTTTTACTGTAGCAAATTTTAAATACGCCGAGGACTGCCTTTTCTATAGTAAATTTTTCAAAAAATATTTTTTATTGTCGCAAATTTTAAATACGTCGAGGATTGCATTTTCTATAGTAAATTTTTCAAAAAATAATTTTTTACTGTCGCAAATTTTAAATACGCCGAGGATTGCCTTTTCTATAGTAAATTTTTCAAAAAATAATTTTTTACTGTCGCAAATTTTAAATACGCCGAGGATTGCCTTTTCTATAGTAAATTTTTCAAAAACTAAGTTTTTCTGTCGCAAATTTTAAATACGCCGAGGATTGCCTTTTCTATAGTAAATTTTTCAAAAAATAATTTTTTACTGTCGCAAATTTTAAATACGCCCAGGATTGCCTTTTCTATAGTAAATTTTCAAAAAATAATTTTTTATTGTCGCAAATTTTAAATACGCCGAGGATTGCATTTTCTATAGTAAATTTTTCAAAAAATAATTTTTTACTGTCGCAAATTTTAAATACGCCGAGGATTGCCTTTTCTATAGTAAATTTTTCAAAAACTAAGTTTTTCTGTAGCAAATTTTAAATACGCCGAGGATTGCCTTTTCTATAGTAAATTTTTCAAAAAATAATTTTTTACTGTCGCAAATTTTAAATACGCCCAGGATTGCCTTTTCTATAGTAAATTTTCAAAAAATAATTTTTTATTGTCGCAAATTTTAAATACGCCGAGGATTGCCTTTTCTATAGTAAATTTTTCAAAAAATAATTTTTTACTGTCGCAAATTCTAAAAACGTCGAGGATTGCCTTTTCTATAGTAAATTTTTCAAAAAATAATTTTTTACTGTCGCAAATTTTAAAAACGTCGAGGATTGCCTTTTCTATAGTAAATTTTTCATAAAATAATTTTTTAGTGTAGCAAATTTTAAATACGCCGAGGATTGCCTTTTCTATAGTAAATTTTTCAAAAAATAATTTTTTACTGTCGCAAATTTTAAATACGCCGAGGATTGCATTTTCTATAGTAAATTTTTCAAAAAATAATTTTTTACTGTCGGAAATTTTAAATACGCCGAGGATTGCCTTTTCTATAGTAAATTTTTCAAAAAATAATTTTTTACTGTCGCAAATTTTAAATACGCCGAGGATTGCCTTTTCTATAGTAAATTTTTCAAAAAATAATTTTTTACTGTCGCAAATTTTAAAAACGTCGAGGATTGCCTTTTCTATAGTAAATTTTTCAAAAAATAATTTTTTATTGTCGCAAATTTTAAATACGCCGAGGATTGCATTTTCTATAGTAAATTTTTCAAAAAATAATTTTTTACTGTCGCAAATTTTAAATAGGCCCAGAATGGCCTTTTCAATAGTAAATTTTTCAAAAAATAAGTTTTTCTGTCGCAAATTTTAAATACGCCGAGGATTGCCTTTTCTATAGTAAATTTTTCAAAAAATAATTTTTTACTGTCGCAAATTTTAAATACGCCCAGGATTGCCTTTTCTATAGTAAATTTTCAAAAAATAATTTTTTATTGTCGCAAATTTTAAATACGCCGAGGATTGCATTTTCTATAGTAAATTTTTCAAAAAATAATTTTTTACTGTCGCAAATTTTAAATACGCCGAGGATTGCCATTTCTATAGAAAATTTTTAAAAAAATAATTTTTTACTGTCGGAAATTTTAAATACGCCGAGGATTGCCTTTTCTATAGTAAATTTTTCAAAAAATAATTTTTTACTGTCGCAAATTTTAAATACGCCGAGGATTGCCTTTTCTATAGTAAATTTTTCAAAAAATAACATTTTACTGTCGCAAATTTTAAATAGGCCCAGAATGGCCTTTTCAATAGTAAATTTTTCAAAAAATAAGTTTTTCTGTCGCAAATTTTAAATACGCCGAGGATTGCCTTTTCTATAGTAAATTTTTCAAAAAATAACATTTTACTGTCGCAAATTTTAAATAGGCCCAGAATGGCCTTTTCAATAGTAAATTTTTCAAAAATAAGTTTTTCTGTCGCAAATTTTAAATACGCCGAGGATTGCCTTTTCTATAGTAAATTTTTCAAAAAATAATTTTTTACTGTCGCAAA
>CAWUPM010000462.1:0-84309 GCA_963924295.1 Dioctria rufipes
CGCCGAGGATTGCCTTTTCTATAGTAAATTTTTCAAAAATAATTTTTTACTGTCGCAAATTTTAAATACGCCGAGGACTGCCTTTTCTATAGTAAATTTTTCAAAAAATAATTTTTTACTGTCGCAAATTTAAATACGCCGAGGACTGCCTTTTCTATAGTAAATTTCTCAAAAAAGAATTTTTTACTGTCGCAAATTTTAAATACGTCGAGCATTGCCTTTTCTATAGTAAATTTTCCAAAAAATTATTTTTTACGGTCGCAAATTTTTAATACGCCGAGGATTGCCTTTTCTATAGTGAATTTGTCAAAAAATAAATTTTTACTGTCGCAAATTTTAAATACGCCGAGGATTGCCTTTTCTATAGTAAATTTTTCAAAAAATTATTTTTTACTGTTGCAAATTTTAAATACGCCGAGGATTGCCTTTTCTATAGTAAATTTTTCAAAAAATAATTTTTTATTGTCGCAAATTTTAAATACGCCGAGGATTGCCTTTTCTATAGTAAATTTTTCAAAAAATAATTTTTTATTGTCGCAAATTTTAAATACGCCGAGGATTGCCTTTTCTATAGTAAATTTTTCAAAAAATTATTTTTTACGGTCGCAAATTTTTAATACGCCGAGCATTGCCTTTTCTATAGTGAATTTGTCAAAAAATGAATTTTTACTGTCGCAAATTTTAAATACGCCGAGGATTGCCTTTTCTATAGTAAATTTATCAAAAAATAATTTTTTACTGTCGCAAATTTTAAATACGCCGAGGATTGCCTTTTCTGTAGTAAATTTTTCAAAAATAATTTTTTACTGTCGCAAATTTTAAATACGCCGAGGATTGCCTTTTCTATAGTAAATTTTTCAAAAAATAATTTTTTACTGTCGCAAATTTTAAATACGCCGAGGATTGCCTTTTCTATAGTAAATTTTTCAAAAAATAATTTTTTACTGTCGCAAATTTTTAATACGCCGAGGATTGCCTTTTCTATAGTAAATTTTTCAAAAAATTATTTTTTACTGTTGCAAATTTTAAATACGCCGAGGATTGCCTTTTCTATAGTAAATTTTCAAAAAATAATTTTTTATTGTCGCAAATTTTAAATACGCCGAGGATTGCCTTTTCTATAGTAAATTTTTCAAAAAATAATTTTTTATTGTCGCAAATTTTAAATACGCCGAGGATTGCCTTTTCTATAGTAAATTTTTCAAAAAATTATTTTTTACGGTCGCAAATTTTTAATACGCCGAGCATTGCCTTTTCTATAGTGAATTTGTCAAAAAATGAATTTTTACTGTCGCAAATTTTAAATACGCCGAGGATTGCCTTTTCTATAGTAAATTTATCAAAAATAATTTTTTACTGTCGCAAATTTTAAATACGCCGAGGATTGCCTTTTCTGTAGTAAATTTTTCAAAAAATAATTTTTTACTGTCGCAAATTTTAAATACGAAGAGGATTGCCTTTTCTGTAGTAAATTTTTCAAAAAATAATTTTTTACTGTCGCAAATTTTAAATACGCCGAGGATTGCCTTTTCTATAGTAAATTTTTCAAAAAATAATTTTTTACTGTCGCAAATTTTTAATACGCCGAGGATTGCCTTTTCTATAGTAAATTTTTCAAAAAATAATTTTTTACTGTCGCAAATTTTAAATACGCCGAGGATTGCCTTTTCTATAGTAAATTTTTCAAAAAATAATTTTTTACTGTCGCAAATTTTAAATACGTCGAGGATTGCCTTTTCTATAGTAAATTTTTCAAAAAATTATTTTTTACTGTTGCAAATTTTAAATACGCCGAGGATTGCCTTTTCTATAGTAAATTTTTCAAAAAATAATTTTTTATTGTCGCAAATTTTAAATACGCCGAGGATTGCCTTTTCTATAGTAAATTTTTCAAAAAATAATTTTTTACTGTCGCAAATTTTAAATATGCCGAGGATTGCCTTTTCTATAGCAAATTTTTCAAAAAATTATTTTTTACGGTCGCAAATTTTTAATACGCCGAGAATTGCCTTTTCTATAGTGAATTTGTCAAAAAATGAATTTTTACTGTCGCAAATTTTAAATACGCCGAGGATTGCCTTTTCTATAGTAAATTTATCAAAAAATAATTTTTTACTGTCGCAAATTTTAAATACGCCGAGGATTGCCTTTTCTGTAGTAAATTTTTCAAAAAATAATTTTTTACTGTCGCAAATTTTAAATACGCCGAGGATTGCCTTTTCTATAGTAAATTTTTCAAAAAATAATTTTTTACTGTCGCAAATTTTAAATACGCCGAGGATTGCCTTTTCTATAGTAAATTTCTCAAAAAATTATTTTTTACGGTCGCAAATTTTTTAATTCGCCGAGGATTACCTTTTCTATAGTGAATTTGTCAAAAAATAAATTTTTACTGTCGCAAATTTTAAATACGCCGAGGATTGCCTTTTCTATAGTAAATTTTTCAAAAAATAATTTTTTACTGTCGCAAATTTTAAATACGCCGAGGATTGCCTTTTGTATAGTAAATTTTTCAAAAAATAATTTTTTACTCTCGCAAATTTTAAATACGCCGAGGATTGGCTTTTCTATAGTAAATTTTTCAAAAAATAATTTTTTACTGCCGCAAATTTTAAATACGCCGAGGATTGCCTTTTCTATAGTAAATTTTTCAAAAAATAATTTTTTACTGTCGCAAATTTTAAATACGCCTAGGATTGCCTTTTCTATAGTAAATTTTTCAAAAAATAATTTTTTACTGTCGCAAATTTTAAATACGTCGAGGATTGACTTTTTTATAGTAAATTTATCAAAAAATTATTTTTTACGGTCGCAAATTTTTAATACGCCGAGGATTGCCTTTCCTATAGTGAATTTTTCAAAAAATCAATTTTTACTGTCGCAAATTTTAAATACGCCGAGGATTGCCTTTTCTATAGTAAATTTATCAAAAAATAATTTTTTACTGTCGCAAATTTTAAATACGCCGAGGATTGCCTTTTCTATAGTAAATTTTTCAAAAAATAATTCTTTACTGTCGCAAATTTCAATACGCCGAGGATTGCCTTTTCTATAGTAAATTTTTCAAAAAATTATTGTTTACTGTCGCAAATTTTAAATACGTCGAGGATTGCCTTTTCTATAGTAAATTTCTCAAAAAATTATTTTTTACTGTCGCAAATTTTTAATACGCCGAGGATTGCCTTTTCTATAGTGAATTTGTCAAAAAATAAATTTTTACTGTCGCAAATTTTAAATACACCGAGGATGGCCTCTTCTATAGTAAATTTTTCAAAAAATAATTTTTTACTGTCGCAAATTTTAAATACGCCGAGTATTGCCTTTTCTATAGTAAATTTTTCAAAAAATAATTTTTTAATGTCGCAAATTTTAAATACGCCGAGGATTGCCTTTTCTATAGTAAATTTTTCAAAAAATAATTTTTTACTGTCGCAAATTTTAAATACGCCGAGGATTGCCTTTTCTATAGTAAATTTTTCAAAAAATAATTTTTTACTGTCGCAAATTTTAAATACGCCGAGGATTGCCTTTTCTATAGTAAATTTTTCAAAAATAATTTTTTACGGTAGCAAATTTTAAATACGCCGAGGATTGCCTTTTCTATAGTAAATTTTTCAAAAAATAATTTTTTACTGTCGCAAATTTTAAATATGCCGAGGATTGCCTTTTCTATAGCAAATTTTTCAAAAAATTATTTTTTACGGTCGCAAATTTTTAATACGCCGAGCATTGCCTTTTCTATAGTGAATTTGTCAAAAAATGAATTTTTACTGTCGCAAATTTTAAATACGCCGAGGATTGCCTTTTCTATAGTAAATTTATCAAAAAATAATTTTTTACTGTCGCAATTTTAAATACGCCGAGGATTGCCTTTTCTGTAGTAAATTTTTCAAAAAATAATTTTTACTGTCGCAAATTTTAAATACGCCGAGGATTGCCTTTTCTATAGTAAATTTTTCAAAAAATAATTTTTTACTGTCGCAAATTTTAAATACGCCGAGGATTGCCTTTTCTATAGTAAATTTCTCAAAAATTATTTTTTACGGTCGCAAATTTTTTAATTCGCCGAGGATTACCTTTTCTATAGTGAATTTGTCAAAAAATAAATTTTTACTGTCGCAAATTTTAAATACGCCGAGGATTGCCTTTTCTATAGTAAATTTTTCAAAAAATAATTTTTTACTGTCGCAAATTTTAAATACGCCGAGGATTGCCTTTTGTATAGTAAATTTTTCAAAAAATAATTTTTTACTCTCGCAAATTTTAAATACGCCGAGGATTGGCTTTTCTATAGTAAATTTTTCAAAAAATAATTTTTTACTGCCGCAAATTTTAAATATGCCGAGGATTGCCTTTTCTATAGTAAATTTCTCAAAAAATTATTTTTTACGGTCGCAAATTTTTAATACGCCGAAGATCGCCTTTTGTATAGTGAATTTGTCAAAAATAAATTTTTACTGTCGCAAATTTTAAATACGCCGAGGATTGCCTTTTCTATAGTAAATTTATCAAAAAATAATTTTTTACTGTCGCAAATTTTGAATACGCCGAGGATTGCCTTTTCTATAGTAAATTTTTCAAAAAATAATTTTTTACTGTCGCAAATTTTAAATACGCCGAGGATTGCCTTTTCTATAGTAAATTTTTCAAAAAATTATTTTTTACTGTTGCAAATTTTAAATACGCCGAGGATTGCCTTTTCTATAGTAAATTTTTCAAAAAATAATTTTTTATTGTCGCAAATTTTAAATACGCCGAGGATTGCCTTTTCTATAGTAAATTTTTCAAAAATAATTTTTTACTGTCGCAAATTTTTAATACGCCGAGCATTGCCTTTTCTATAGTGAATTTGTCAAAAAATGAATTTTTACTGTCGCAAATTTTAAATACGCCGAGGATTGCCTTTTCTATAGTAAATTTATCAAAAAATAATTTTTTACTGTCGCAAATTTTAAATACGCCGAGGATTGCCTTTTCTGTAGTAAATTTTTCAAAAAATAATTTTTTACTGTCGCAAATTTTAAATACGCCGAGGATTGCCTTTTCTATAGTAAATTTTTCAAAAAATAATTTTTTACTGTCGCAAATTTTAAATACGCCGAGGATTGCCTTTTCTATAGTAAATTTCTCAAAAAATTATTTTTTACGACGGTCGCAAATTTTTTAATTCGCCGAGGATTACCTTTTCTATAGTGAATTTGTCAAAAAATAAATTTTTACTGTCGCAAATTTTAAATACGCCGAGGATTGCCTTTTCTATAGTAAATTTTTCAAAAAATAATTTTTTACTGTCGCAAATTTTAAATACGCCGGGGATTGCCTTTTGTATAGTAAATTTTTCAAAAAATAATTTTTTACTGTCGCAAATTTTTAATACGCCGAGCATTGCCTTTTCTATAGTGAATTTGTCAAAAAATGAATTTTTACTGTCGCAAATTTTAAATACGCCGAGGATTGCCTTTTCTATAGTAAATTTATCAAAAAATAATTTTTTACTGTCGCAAATTTTAAATACGCCGAGGATTGCCTTTTCTGTAGTAAATTTTTCAAAAAATAATTTTTTACTGTCGCAAATTTTAAATACGCCGAGGATTGCCTTTTCTATAGTAAATTTTTCAAAAAATAATTTTTTACTGTCGCAAATTTTAAATACGCCGAGGATTGCCTTTTCTATAGTAAATTTCTCAAAAAATTATTTTTTACGGTCGCAAATTTTTTAATTCGCCGAGGATTACCTTTTCTATAGTGAATTTGTCAAAAAATAAATTTTTACTGTCGCAAATTTTAAATACGCCGAGGATTGCCTTTTCTATAGTAAATTTTTCAAAAAATAATTTTTTACTGTCGCAAATTTTAAATACGCCGAGGATTGCCTTTTGTATAGTAAATTTTTCAAAAAATAATTTTTTACTCTCGCAAATTTTAAATACGCCGAGGATTGGCTTTTCTATAGTAAATTTTTCAAAAAATAATTTTTTACTGCCGCAAATTTTAAATACGCCGAGGATTGCCTTTTCTATAGTAAATTTTTCAAAAAATAATTTTTTACTGTCGCAAATTTTAAATACGCCTAGGATTGCCTTTTCTATAGTAAATTTTTCAAAAAATAATTTTTTACTGCCGCAAATTTTAAATACGCCGAGGATTGCCTTTTCTATAGTAAATTTTTCAAAAAATAATTTTTTACTGTCGCAAATTTTAAATACGCCTAGGATTGCCTTTTCTATAGTAAATTTTTCAAAAAATTATTGTTTACTGTCGCAAATTTTAAATACGTCGAGGATTGCCTTTTCTATAGTAAATTTCTCAAAAAATTATTTTTTACGGTCGCAAATTTTTAATACGCCGAGGATTGCCTTTTCTATAGTGAATTTGTCAAAAAATAAATTTTTACTGTCGCAAATTTTAAATACACCGAGGATGGCCTCTTCTATAGTAAATTTTTCAAAAAATAATTTTTTACTGTCGCAAATTTTAAATACGCCGAGTATTGCCTTTTCTATAGTAAATTTTTCAAAAAATAATTTTTTACTGTCGCAAATTTTAAATACGCCGAGGATTGCCTTTTCTATAGTAAATTTTTCAAAAAATAATTTTTTACTGTCGCAAATTTTAAATACGCCGAGGATTGCCTTTTCTATAGTAAATTTTTCAAAAAATAATTTTTTACTGTCGCAAATTTTAAATACGCCGAGGATTGCCTTTTCTATAGTAAATTTTTCAAAAAATAATTTTTTACGGTAGCAAATTTTAAATACGCCGAGGATGGCCTTTTCTATAGTAAATTTTTCAAAAAAGAATTTTTTACTGTCGCAAATTTTAAATACGCCGAGGATTGCCTTTTCTATAGTAAATTTCTCAAAAAATTATTTTTTACGGTCGCAAATTTTTAATACGCCGAGGATTGCCTTTTCTATAGTGAATTTGTCAAAAAATAAATTTTTACTGTCGCAAATTTTAAATACGCCGAGGATTGCATTTTCTATAGTAAATTTTTCAAAAAATAATTTTTTACTGTCGCAAATTTTAAATAGTCCGAGGATTGCCTTTTCTATAGTAAATTTTTCAAAAAATAATTTTTTACTGTCGCAAATTTTAAATACGCCGAGGATTGCCTTTTCTATAGTAAATTTTTCAAAAATAATTTTTTACTGTCGCAAATTTTAAATACGCCGAGGATTGCCTTTTCTATAGTAAATTTTTCAAAAAATAATTTTTTACTGTCGCAAATTTTAAATACGTCGAGGATTGCCTTTTCTATAGTAAATTTTTCAAAAAATAATTTTTTACTGTCGCAAATTTTAAATACGCCGAGGATTGCCTTTTCTATAGTAAATTTTTCAAAAAATAATTTTTTACTGTCGCAAATTTTAAATACGCCGAGGACTGCCTTTTCTATAGTAAATTTTTCAAAAAATAATTTTTTACTGTCGCAAATTTTAAATACGCCGAGGATTGCCTTTTCTATAGTAAATTTTTCAAAAAATAATTTTTTACTGTCGCAAATTTTAAATACGTCGAGGATTGACTATTCTATAGTAAATTTATCAAAAAATTATTTTTTACGGTCGCAAATTTTTAATACGCCGAGGATTGCCTTTCCTATAGTGAATTTCTCAAAAAAAAAATTTTTACTGTCGCAAATTTTAAATACGCCGAGGATTGCCTTTTCTATAGTAAATTTATCAAAAAATAATATTTTACTGTCGCAAATTTTAAATACGCCGAGGATTGCCTTTTCTATAGTAAATTTTTCAAAAAATAATTTTTTACTGTCGCAAATTTTAAATACGCCGAGGATTGCCTTTTCTATAGTAAATTTTTCAAAAAATAATTTTTTACTGTCGCAAATTTTAAATACGCCGAGGATTGCCTTTTCTATAGTAAATTTTTCAAAAAATAATTTTTTACTGTCGCAAATTTAAATACGCCGAGGACTGCCTTTTCTATAGTAAATTTCTCAAAAAAGAATTTTTTACTGTCGCAAATTTTAAATACGTCGAGCATTGCCTTTACTATAGTAAATTTCCCAAAAAATTATTTTTTACGGTCGCAAATTTTTAATACGCCGAGGATTGCCTTTTCTATAGTGAATTTGTCAAAAAATAAATTTTTACTGTCGCAAATTTTAAATACGCCGAGGATTGCCTTTTCTATAGTAAATTTTTCAAAAAATAATTTTTTACTGTCGCAAATTTTAAATACGCCGAGGATTGCCTTTTCTATAGTAAATTTTTCAAAAAATAATTTTTTACTGTCGCAAACTTTAAATACGCCGAGGATTGCCTTTTCTATAGTAAATTTTTCAAAAAATAATTTTTTACTTTCGCAAATTTTAAATACGCCGAGGATTGCCTTTTCTATAGTAAATGTTTCAAAAAATAATTTTTTACTGTCGCAAATTTTAAATACGCAGAGGATTGCCTTTTCTATAGTAAATTTTTCAAAAAATAATTTTTTACTGTCGCAAATGTTAAATACGCCGAGGATTGCCTTTTCTATAGTAAATTTTTCAAAAAATAATTTTTTACTGTCGCAAATTTTAAATACGCTGAGGATTGCCTTTTCTGTAGTAAATTTTTCAAAAAATAATTTTTTACTGTCGCAAATTTTAAATACGAAGAGGATTGCCTTTTCTATAGTGAATTTGTCAAAAAATAAATTTTTACTGTCGCAAATTTTAAATACACCGAGGATGGCCTCTTCTATAGTAAATTTTTCAAAAAATAATTTTTTACTGTCGCAAATTTTAAATACGCCGAGTATTGCCTTTTCTATAGTAAATTTTTCAAAAAATAATTTTTTACTGTCGCAAATTTTAAATACGCCGAGGATTGCCTTTTCTATAGTAAATTTTTCAAAAAATAATTTTTTACTGTCGCAAATTTTAAATACGCCGAGGATTGCCTTTTCTATAGTAAATTTTTCAAAAAATAATTTTTTACTGTCGCAAATTTTAAATACGCCGAGGATTGCCTTTTCTATAGTAAATTTTTCAAAAAATAATTTTTTACGGTAGCAAATTTTAAATACGCCGAGGATTGCCTTTTCTATAGTAAATTTTTCAAAAAAGAATTTTTTACTGTCGCAAATTTTAAATACGCCGAGGATTGCCTTTTCTATAGTAAATTTCTCAAAAAATTATTTTTTACGGTCGCAAATTTTTAATACGCCGAGGATTGCCTTTTCTATAGTGAATTTGTCAAAAAATAAATTTTTACTGTCGCAAATTTTAAATACGCCGAGGATTGCATTTTCTATAGTAAATTTTTCAAAAAATAATTTTTTACTGTCGCAAATTTTAAATAGTCCGAGGATTGCCTTTTCTATAGTAAATTTTTCAAAAAATAATTTTTTACTGTCGCAAATTTTAAATACGCCGAGGATTGCCTTTTCTATAGTAAATTTTTCAAAAAATAATTTTTTACTGTCGCAAATTTTAAATACGCCGAGGACTGCCTTTTCTATAGTAAATTTTTCAAAAAATAATTTTTTACTGTCGCAAATTTTAAATACGTCGAGGATTGCCTTTTCTATAGTAAATTTTTCAAAAAATAATTTTTTACTGTCGCAAATTTTAAATACGCCGAGGATTGCCTTTTCTATAGTAAATTTTTCAAAAAATAATTTTTTACTGTCGCAAATTTTAAATACGCCGAGGACTGCCTTTTCTATAGTAAATTTTTCAAAAAATAATTTTTTACTGTCGCAAATTTTAAATACGCCGAGGATTGCCTTTTCTATAGTAAATTTTTCAAAAAATAATTTTTTACTGTCGCAAATTTTAAATACGTCGAGGATTGACTATTCTATAGTAAATTTATCAAAAAATTATTTTTTACGGTCGCAAATTTTTAATACGCCGAGGATTGCCTTTCCTATAGTGAATTTCTCAAAAAATAAATTTTTACTGTCGCAAATTTTAAATACGCCGAGGATTGCCTTTTCTATAGTAAATTTATCAAAAAATAATATTTTACTGTCGCAAATTTTAAATACGCCGAGGATTGCCTTTTCTATAGTAAATTTTTCAAAAAATAATTTTTTATTGTCGCAAATTTTAAATACGCCGAGGATTGCCTTTTCTATAGTAAATTTTTCAAAAAATAATTTTTTACTGTCGCAAATTTTAAATACGCCGAGGATTGCCTTTTCTATAGTAAATTTTTCAAAAAATAATTTTTTACTGTCGCAAATTTAAATACGCCGAGGACTGCCTTTTCTATAGTAAATTTCTCAAAAAAGAATTTTTTACTGTCGCAAATTTTAAATACGTCGAGCATTGCCTTTTCTATAGTAAATTTCCCAAAAAATTATTTTTTACGGTCGCAAATTTTTAATACGCCGAGGATTGCCTTTTCTATAGTGAATTTGTCAAAAAATAAATTTTTACTGTCGCAAATTTTAAATACGCCGAGGATTGCCTTTTCTATAGTAAATTTTTCAAAAAATAATTTTTTACTGTCGCAAATTTTAAATACGCCGAGGATTGCCTTTTCTATAGTAAATTTTTCAAAAAATAATTTTTTACTGTCGCAAACTTTAAATACGCCGAGGATTGCCTTTTCTATAGTAAATTTTTCAAAAAATAATTTTTTACTGTCGCAAATTTTAAATACGCCGAGGAGTGCCTTTTCTATAGTAAATGTTTCAAAAAATAATTTTTTACTGTCGCAAATTTTAAATACGCAGAGGATTGCCTTTTCTATAGTAAATTTTTCAAAAAATAATTTTTTACTGTCGCAAATGTTAAATACGCCGAGGATTGCCTTTTCTATAGTAAATTTTTCAAAAAATAATTTTTTACTGTCGCAAATTTTAAATACGCTGAGGATTGCCTTTTCTGTAGTAAATTTTTCAAAAAATAATTTTTTACTGTCGCAAATTTTAAATACGAAGAGGATTGCCTTTTCTGTAGTAAATTTTTCAAAAAATAATTTTTTACTGTCGCAAATTTTAAATACGCCGAGGATTGCCTTTTCTATAGTAAATTTTTCAAAAAATAATTTTTTACTGTCGCAAATTTTTAATACGCCGAGGATTGCCTTTTCTATAGTAAATTTTTCAAAAAATAATTTTTTACTGTCGCAAATTTTAAATACGCCGAGGATTGCCTTTTCTATAGTAAATTTTTCAAAAAATAATTTTTTACTGTCGCAAATTTTAAATACGTCGAGGATTGCCTTTTCTATAGTAAATTTTTCAAAAAATAATTTTTTACTGTCGCAAATTTTAAATACGCCGAGGATTGCCTTTTCTATAGTAAATTTTTCAAAAAATAATTTTTTACTGTCGCAAATTTTAAATACGCCGAGGACTGCCTTTTCTATAGTAAATTTTTCAAAAAATTATTTTTTACTGTCGCAAATTTTAAATACGCCGAGGATTGCCTTTTCTATAGTAAATTTTTCAAAAAATAATTTTTTACTGTCGCAAATTTTAAATACGTCGAGGATTGACTTTTCTATAGTAAATTTATCAAAAAATTATTTTTTACGGTCGCAAATTTTTAATACGCCGAGGATTGCCTTTCCTATAGTGAATTTCTCAAAAAATAAATTTTTACTGTCGCAAATTTTAAATACGCCGAGGATTGCCTTTTCTATAGTAAATTTATCAAAAAATAATTTTTTACTGTCGCAAATTTTAAATACGCCGAGGATTGCCTTTTCTATAGTAAATTTTTCAAAAAATAATTTTTTACTGTCGCAAATTTTAAATACGCCGAGGATTGCCTTTTCTATAGTAAATTTTTCAAAAAATAATTTTTTACTGTCGCAAATTTTAAATACGCCGAGGATTGCCTTTTCTATAGTAAATTTTTCAAAAAATAATTTTTTACTGTCGCAAATTTAAATACGCCGAGGACTGCCTTTTCTATAGTAAATTTCTCAAAAAAGAATTTTTTACTGTCGCAAATTTAAATACGTCGAGCATTGCCTTTTCTATAGTAAATTTCCCAAAAAATTATTTTTTACGGTCGCAAATTTTTAATACGCCGAGGATTGCCTTTTCTATAGTGAATTTGTCAAAAAATAAATTTTTACTGTCGCAAATTTTAAATACGCCGAGGATTGCCTTTTCTATAGTAAATTTTTCAAAAAATAAATTTTTACTGTCGCAAATTTTAAATACGCCGAGGATTGCCTTTTCCATAGTAAATGTTTCAAAAAATAATTTTTTGCTGTCGCAAATTTTAAATACGCCGAGGATTGCCTTTTCTATAGTAAAATTTTCAAAAAATAATTTTTTACTGTCGCAAACTTTAAATACGCCGAGGATTGCCTTTTCTATAGTAAATTTTTCAAAAAATAATTTTTTACTGTCGCAAATTTAAATACGCCGAGGACTGCCTTTTCTATAGTAAATTTCTCAAAAAAGAATTTTTTACTGTCGCAAATTTTAAATACGTCGAGCATTGCCTTTTCTATAGTAAATTTCCCAAAAAATTATTTTTTACGGTCGCAAATTTTTAATACGCCGAGGATTGCCTTTCTATAGTGAATTTGTCAAAAAATAAATTTTTACTGTCGCAAATTTTAAATACGCCGAGGATTGCCTTTTCTATAGTAAATTTTTCAAAAAATAATTTTTTACTGTCGCAAATTTTAAATACGCCGAGGATTGCCTTTTCTATAGTAAATTTTTCAAAAAATTATTTTTTACTGTTGCAAATTTTAAATACGCCGAGGATTGCCTTTTCTATAGTAAATTTTTCAAAAAATAATTTTTTATTGTCGCAAATTTTAAATACGCCGAGGATTGCCTTTTCTATAGTAAATTTTTCAAAAAATAATTTTTTACTGTCGCAAATTTTAAATATGCCGAGGATTGCCTTTTCTATAGCAAATTTTTCAAAAAATTATTTTTTACGGTCGCAAATTTTTAATACGCCGAGCATTGCCTTTTCTATAGTGAATTTGTCAAAAAATGAATTTTTACTGTCGCAAATTTTAAATACGCCGAGGATTGCCTTTTCTATAGTAAATTTATCAAAAAATAATTTTTTACTGTCGCAAATTTTAAATACGCCGAGGATTGCCTTTTCTATAGTAAATTTTTCAAAAAATAATTTTTTACTGTCGCAAATTTTAAATACGCCGAGGATTGCCTTTTCTATAGTAAATTTTTCAAAAAATAATTTTTTACTGTCGCAAATTTTAAATACGCCGAGGATTGCCTTTTCTATAGTAAATTTCTCAAAAAATTATTTTTTACGGTCGCAAATTTTTTAATTCGCCGAGGATTACCTTTTCTATAGTGAATTTGTCAAAAAATAAATTTTTACTGTCGCAAATTTTAAATACGCCGAGGATTGCCTTTTCTATAGTAAATTTTTCAAAAAATAATTTTTTACTGTCGCAAATTTTAAATACGCCGAGGATTGCCTTTTGTATAGTAAATTTTTCAAAAAATAATTTTTTACTCTCGCAAATTTTAAATACGCCGAGGATTGGCTTTTCTATAGTAAATTTTTCAAAAAATAATTTTTTACTGCCGCAAATTTTAAATACGCCGAGGATTTCTATAGTAAATTTTTCAAAAAATAATTTTTTACTGTCGCAAATTTTAAATACGCCTAGGATTGCCTTTTCTATAGTAAATTTTTCAAAAAATAATTTTTTACTGTCGCAAATTTTAAATACGTCGAGGATTGACTTTTTTATAGTAAATTTATCAAAAAATTATTTTTTACGGTCGCAAATTTTTAATACGCCGAGGATTGCCTTTCCTATAGTGAATTTTTCAAAAAATCAATTTTTACTGTCGCAAATTTTAAATACGCCGAGGATTGCCTTTTCTATAGTAAATTTATCAAAAAATAATTTTTTACTGTCGCAAATTTTAAATACGCCGAGGATTGCCTTTTCTATAGTAAATTTTTCAAAAAATAATTCTTTACTGTCGCAAATTTTAAATACGCCGAGGGTTGCCTTTTCTATAGTAAATTTTTCAAAAAATTATTGTTTACTGTCGCAAATTTTAAATACGTCGAGGATTGCCTTTTCTATAGTAAATTTCTCAAAAAATTATTTTTTACGGTCGCAAATTTTTAATACGCCGAGGATTGCCTTTTCTATAGTGAATTTGTCAAAAAATAAATTTTTACTGTCGCAAATTTTAAATACACCGAGGATGGCCTCTTCTATAGTAAATTTTTCAAAAAATAATTTTTTACTGTCGCAAATTTTAAATACGCCGAGTATTGCCTTTTCTATAGTAAATTTTTCAAAAAATAATTTTTTACTGTCGCAAATTTTAAATACGCCGAGGATTGCCTTTTCTATAGTAAATTTTTCAAAAAATAATTTTTTACTGTCGCAAATTTTAAATACGCCGAGGATTGCCTTTTCTATAGAAATTTTTCAAAAAATAATTTTTTACTGTCGCAAATTTTAAATATGCCGAGGATTGCCTTTTCTATAGTAAATTTTTCAAAAAATAATTTTTTACGGTAGAATATTTTAAATACGCCGAGGATTGCCTTTTCTATAGTAAATTTTTCAAAAAAGAATTTTTTACTGTCGCAAATTTTAAATACGCCGAGGATTGCCTTTTCTATAGTAAATTTCTCAAAAAATTATTTTTTACGGTCGCAAATTTTTAATACGCCGAGGATTGCCTTTTCTATAGTGAATTTGTCAAAAAATAAATTTTTACTGTCGCAAATTTTAAATACGCCGAGGATTGCATTTTCTATAGTAAATTTTTCAAAAAATAATTTTTTACTGTCGCAAATTTTAAATACGCCGAGGATTGCCTTTTCTATAGTAAATTTTTCAAAAAATAATTTTTTACTGTCGCAAATTTTAAATACGCCGAGGATTGCCTTTTCTATAGTAAATTTTTCAAAAAATAATTTTTTACTGTCGCAAATTTTAAATACGTCGAGGATTGCCTTTTCTATAGTAAATTTTTCAAAAAATAATTTTTTACTGTCGCAAATTTTAAATACGCCGAGGATTGCCTTTTCTATAGTAAATTTTTCAAAAAATAATTTTTTACTGTCGCAAATTTTAAATACGCCGAGGACTGCCTTTTCTATAGTAAATTTTTCAAAAAATAATTTTTTACTGTCGCAAATTTTAAATACGCCGAGGATTGCCTTTTCTATAGTGAATTTTTCAAAAAATAATTTTTTACTGTCGCAAATTTTAAATACGTCGAGGATTGACTATTCTATAGTAAATTTATCAAAAAATTATTTTTTACGGTCGCAAATTTTTAATACGCCGAGGATTGCCTTTCCTATAGTGAATTTCTCAAAAAATAAATTTTTACTGTCGCAAATTTTAAATACGCCGAGGATTGCCTTTTCTATAGTAAATTTATCAAAAAATAATTTTTTACTGTCGCAAATTTTAAATACGCCGAGGATTGCCTTTTCTATAGTAAATTTTTCAAAAAATAATTTTTTACTGTCGCAAATTTTAAATACGCCGAGGATTGCCTTTTCTATAGTAAATTTTTCAAAAAATAATTTTTTACTGTCGCAAATTTTAAATACGCCGAGGATTGCCTTTTCTATAGTAAATTTTTCAAAAAATAATTTTTTACTGTCGCAAATTTAAATACGCCGAGGACTGCCTTTTCTATAGTAAATTTCTCAAAAAAGAATTTTTTACTGTCGCAAATTTTAAATACGTCGAGCATTGCCTTTTCTATAGTAAATTTCCCAAAAAATTATTTTTTACGGTCGCAAATTTTTAATACGCCGAGGATTGCCTTTTCTATAGTGAATTTGTCAAAAAATAAATTTTTACTGTCGCAAATTTTAAATACGCCGAGGATTGCCTTTTCTATAGCAAATTTTTCAAAAAATAATTTTTTACTGTCGCAAATTTTAAATACGCCGAGGATTGCCTTTTCTATAGTAAATTTTTCAAAAAATAATTTTTTACTGTCGCAAACTTTAAATACGCCGAGGATTGCCTTTTCTATAGTAAATTTTTCAAAAAATAATTTTTTACTGTCGCAAATTTTAAATACGCCGAGGATTGCCTTTTCTATAGTAAATGTTTCAAAAAATAATTTTTTACTGTCGCAAATTTTAAATACGCAGAGGATTGCCTTTTCTATAGTAAATTTTTCAAAAAATAATTTTTTACTGTCGCAAATGTTAAATACGCCGAGGATTGCCTTTTCTATAGTAAATTTTTCAAAAAATAATTTTTTACTGTCGCAAATTTTAAATACGCCGAGGATTGCCTTTTCTGTAGTAAATTTTTCAAAAAATAATTTTTTACTGTCGCAAATTTTAAATACGAAGAGGATTGCCTTTTCTATAGTAAATTTTTCAAAAAATAATTTTTTACTGTCGCAAATTTTAAATACGCCGAGGATTGCCTTTTCCATAGTAAATTTTTCAAAAAATAATTTTTTACTGTCGCAAATTTTTAATACGCCGAGGATTGCCTTTTCTATAGTAAATTTTTCAAAAAATAATTTTTTACTGTCGCAAATTTTAAATACGCCGAGGATTGCCTTTTCTATAGTAAATTTTTCAAAAAATAATTTTTTACTGTCGCAAATTTTAAATACGTCGAGGATTGCCTTTTCTATAGTAAATTTTTCAAAAAATAATTTTTTATTGTCGCAAATTTTAAATACGCCGAGGATTGCCTTTTCTATAGTAAATTTTTCAAAAAATAATTTTTTACTGTCGCAAATTTTAAATACGCCGAGGACTGCCTTTTCTATAGTAAATTTTTCAAAAAATAATTTTTTACTGTCGCAAATTTTAAATACGCCGAGGATTGCCTTTTCTATAGTAAATTTTTCAAAAAATAATTTTTTACTGTCGCAAATTTTAAATACGTCGAGGATTGACTTTTCTATAGTAAATTTATCAAAAAATTATTTTTTACGGTCGCAAATTTTTAATACGCCGAGGATTGCCTTTCCTATAGTGAATTTCTCAAAAAATAAATTTTTACTGTCGCAAATTTTAAATACGCCGAGGATTGCCTTTTCTATAGTAAATTTATCAAAAAATAATTTTTTACTGTCGCAAATTTTAAATACGCCGAGGATTGCCTTTTCTATAGTAAATTTTTCAAAAAATAATTTTTTACTGTCGCAAATTTTAAATACGCCGAGGATTGCCTTTTCTATAGTAAATTTTTCAAAAAATAATTTTTTACTGTCGCAAATTTTAAATACGCCGAGGATTGCCTTTTCTATAGTAAATTTTTCAAAAAATAATTTTTTACTGTCGCAAATTTAAATACGCCGAGGACTGCCTTTTCTATAGTAAATTTCTCAAAAAAGAATTTTTTACTGTCGCAAATTTTAAATACGTCGAGCATTGCCTTTTCTATAGTAAATTTCCCAAAAAATTATTTTTTACGGTCGCAAATTTTTAATACGCCGAGGATTGCCTTTTCTATAGTGAATTTGTCAAAAAATAAATTTTTACTGTCGCAAATTTTAAATACGCCGAGGATTGCCTTTTCTATAGTAAATTTTTCAAAAAATAATTTTTTACTGTCGCAAATTTTAAATACGCCGAGGATTGCCTTTTCTATAGTAAAATTTTCAAAAAATAATTTTTTACTGTCGCAAACTTTAAATACGCCGAGGATTGCCTTTTCTATAGTAAATTTTTCAAAAAATAATTTTTTACTGTCGCAAATTTTAAATACGCCGAGGATTGCCTTTTCTATAGTAAATGTTTCAAAAAATAATTTTTTACTGTCGCAAATTTTAAATACGCAGAGGATTGCCTTTTCTATAGTAAATTTTTCAAAAAATAATTTTTTACTGTCGCAAATGTTAAATACGCCGAGGATTGCCTTTTCTATAGTAAATTTTTCAAAAAATAATTTTTTACTGTCGCAAATTTTAAATATGCCGAGGATTGCCTTTTCTGTAGTAAATTTTTCAAAAAATAATTTTTTACTGTCGCAAATTTTAAATACGAAGAGGATTGCCTTTTCTATAGTAAATTTTTCAAAAAATAATTTTTTACTGTCGCAAATTTTAAATACGCCGAGGATTGCCTTTTCTATAGTAAATTTTTCAAAAAATAATTTTTTACTGTCGCAAATTTTTAATACGCCGAGGATTGCCTTTTCTATAGTGAATTTGTCAAAAAATAAATTTTTACTGTCGCAAATTTTAAATACGCCGAGGATTGCCTTTTCTATAGTAAATTTTTCAAAAAATAATTTTTTGCTGTCGCAAATTTTAAATACGCCGAGGATTGCCTTTTCTATAGTAAATTTTTCAAAAAATAATTTTTCACTGTCGCAAATTTTAAATACGCCGAGAATTGCCTTTTCTATAGTA
The DNA here is from genome assembly GCA_963924295.1 of Dioctria rufipes. Classification (NCBI taxonomy): domain Eukaryota; kingdom Metazoa; phylum Arthropoda; class Insecta; order Diptera; family Asilidae; genus Dioctria; species Dioctria rufipes. Next base: position 18,292 of record CAWUPM010000462.1, read on the forward strand.
AATTTTTCAAAAAATAATTTTTTACTGTCGCAAATTTTAAATACGCCGAGGATTGCCTTTTCTATAGTAAATTTTTCAAAAAATAATTTTTTACTGTCGCAAATGTTAAATACGCCGAGGATTGCCTTTTCTATAGTAAATTTTTCAAAAAATAATTTTTTACTGTCGCAAATTTTAAATATGCCGAGGATTGCCTTTTCTGTAGTAAATTTTTCAAAAAATAATTTTTTACTGTCGCAAATTTTAAATACGAAGAGGATTGCCTTTTCTATAGTAAATTTTTCAAAAAATAATTTTTTACTGTCGCAAATTTTAAATACGCCGAGGATTGCCTTTTCTATAGTAAATTTTTCAAAAAATAATTTTTTACTGTCGCAAATTTTTAATACGCCGAGGATTGCCTTTTCTATAGTGAATTTGTCAAAAAATAAATTTTTACTGTCGCAAATTTTAAATACGCCGAGGATTGCCTTTTCTATAGTAAATTTTTCAAAAAATAATTTTTTGCTGTCGCAAATTTTAAATACGCCGAGGATTGCCTTTTCTATAGTAAATTTTTCAAAAAATAATTTTTCACTGTCGCAAATTTTAAATACGCCGAGAATTGCCTTTTCTATAGTAAATTTTTCAAAAAATAATTTTTTACTGTCGCAAATTTTAAATACGCCGAGGATTGCCTTTTCTATAGTAAATTTTTCAAAAATAATTTTTTATTGTCGCAAATTTTAAATACGCCGAGGATTGCCTTTTCTATAGTAAATTTTTCAAAAAATAATTTTTTACTGTCGCAAATTTTAAATACGCCGAGGATTGCCTTTTCTATAGTAAATTTTTCAAAAAATAATTTTTTACTGTCGCAAATTTTAAATACGCCGAGGATTGCCTTTTCTATAGTAAATTTTTCAAAAAATAATTTTTTACTGTCGCAAATTTTAAATACGCCGAGGATTGCCTTTTGTATAGTAAATTTTTCAAAAAATAATTTTTTACTCTCGCAAATTTTAAATACGCCGAGGATTGGCTTTTCTATAGTAAATTTTCAAAAAATAATTTTTTACTGCCGCAAATTTTAAATACGCCGAGGATTGCCTTTTCTATAGTAAATTTTTCAAAAAATAATTTTTTACTGTCGCAAATTTTAAATACGCCGAGGATTGCCTTTTCTATAGTAAATTTTTCAAAAAATAATTTTTTACTGTCGCAAATTTTAAATACGTCGAGGATTGACTTTTCTATAGTAAATTTTTCAAAAAATAATTTTTTACTGTCGCAAATGTTAAATACGCCGAGGATTGCCTTTTCTATAGTAAATTTTTCAAAAAATAATTTTTTACTGTCGTAAATTTTAAATACGCCGAGGATTGCCTTTTCTGTAGTAAATTTTTCAAAAAATAATTTTTTACTGTCGCAAATTTTAAATACGAAGAGGATTGCCTTTTCTATAGTAAATTTTTCAAAAAATAATTTTTTACTGTCGCAAATTTTAAATACGCCGAGGATTGCCTTTTCTATAGTAAATTTTTCAAAAAATAATTTTTTTGCTGTCGCAAATTTTTAATACGCCGAGGATTGCCTTTTCTATAGTGAATTTGTCAAAAAAAAAATTTTTACTGCCGCAAATTTTAAATACGCCGAGGATTGCCTTTTCTATAGTAAATTTTTCAAAAAATAATTTTTTGCTGTCGCAAATTTTAAATACGCCGAGGATTGCCTTTTCTATAGTAAATTTTTCAAAAAATAATTTTTCACTGTCGCAAATTTTAAATACGCCGAGAATTGCCTTTTCTATAGTAAATTTTTCAAAAAATAATTTTTTTACTGTCGCAAATTTTAAATACGCCGAGGATTGCCTTTTCTATAGTAAATTTTTCAAAAAATAATTTTTTATTGTCGCAAATTTTAAATACGCCGAGGATTGCCTTTTCTATAGTAAATTTTTCAAAAAATAATTTTTTACTGTCGCAAATTTTAAATACGCCGAGGATTGCCTTTTCTATAGTAAATTTTTCAAAAAATAATTTTTTACTGTCGCAAATTTTAAATACGTCGAGGATTGCCTTTTCTATAGTAAATTTATCAAAAAATTATTTTTTACGGTCGCAAATTTTTAATACGCCGAGCATTGCCTTTTCTATAGTGAATTTGTCAAAAAATAAATTTTTACTGTCGCAAATTTTAAATACGCCGAGGATTGCCTTTTCTATAGTAAATTTTTCAAAAAATAATTTTTTACTGTCGCAAATTTTAAATACGCCGAGGATTGCCTTTTGTATAGTAAATTTTTCAAAAAATAATTTTTTACTCTCGCAAATTTTAAATACGCCGAGGATTGGCTTTTCTATAGTAAATTTTTCAAAAAATAATTTTTTACTGCCGCAAATTTTAAATACGCCGAGGATTGCCTTTTCTATAGTAAATTTTTCAAAAAATAATTTTTTACTGTCGCAAATTTTAAATACGCCGAGGATTGCCTTTTCTATAGTAAATTTTTCAAAAAATAATTTTTTACTGTCGCAAATTTTAAATACGTCGAGGATTGACTTTTCTATAGTAAATTTATCAAAAAATTATTTTTTACGGTCGCAAATTTTTAATACGCCGAGGATTGCCTTTCCTATAGTGAATTTCTCAAAAAATAAATTTTTACTGTCGCAAATTTTAAATACGGCGAGGATTGCCTTTTCTATAGTAAATTTTTCAAAAAATAATTTTTTACTGTCGCAAATTTTAAATACGCCGAGGATTGCCTTTTCTATAGTAAATTTTTCAAAAAATAATTTTTTACTGTCGCAAATTTAAATACGCCGAGGACTGCCTTTTCTATAGTAAATTTCTCAAAAAAGAATTTTTTACTGTCGCAAATTTTAAATACGTCGAGCATTGCCTTTTCTATAGTAAATTTCCCAAAAAATTATTTTTTACTGTCGCAAATTTTTAATACGCCGAGGATTGCCTTTTCTATAGTGAATTTGTCAAAAAATAAATTTTTACTGTCGCAAATTTTAAATACGCCGAGGATTGCCTTTTCTATAGTAAATTTTTCAAAAAATAATTTTTTACTGTCGCAAATTTTAAATACGCCGAGGATTGCCTTTTCTATAGTAAATTTTTCAAAAAATAATTTTTTACTGTCGCAAATTTTAAATACGCCGAGGATTGCCTTTTCTGTAGTAAATTTTTCAAAAAATAATTTTTTACTGTCGCAAATTTTAAATACGAAGAGGATTGCCTTTTCTATAGTAAATTTTTCAAAAAATAATTTTTTACTGTCGCAAATTTTAAATACGCCGAGGATTGTCTTTTCTATAGTAAATTTTTCAAAAAATAATTTTTTACTGTCGCAAATTTTTAATACGCCGAGGATTGCCTTTTCTATAGTGAATTTGTCAAAAAATAAATTTTTACTGTCGCAAATTTTAAATACGCCGAGGATTGACTTTTCTATAGTAAATTTATCAAAAAATAATTTTTTACTGTCGCAAATTTTAAATACGCCGAGGATTGCCTTTTCTATAGTAAATTTTTCAAAAAATAATTTTTTACTGTCGCAAATTTTAAATACGCCGAGGATTGCCTTTTCTATAGTAAATTTTTCAAAAAATAATTTTTTACTGTCGCAAATTTTTAATACGCCGAGGATTGCCTTTTCTATAGTAAATTTTTCAAAAAATAATTTTTCACTGTCGCAAATTTTAAATACGCCGAGAATTGCCTTTTCTATAGTAAATTTTTCAAAAAATAATTTTTCACTGTCACAAATTTTAAATACGCCGAGGATTGCCTTTTCTATAGTAAATTTTTCAAAAAATAATTTTTTATTGTCGCAAATTTTAAATACGCCGAGGATTGCCTTTTCTATAGTAAATTTTTCAAAAAATAATTTTTTACTGTCGCAAATTTTAAATACGCCGAGGATTGCCTTTTCTATAGTAAATTTTTCAAAAAATAATTTTTTACTGTCGCAAATTTTAAATACGCCGAGGATTGCCTTTTCTATAGTAAATTTTTCAAAAAATAATTTTTTACTGTCGCAAATTTTAAATACGTCGAGGATTGCCTTTTATATAGTAAATTTATCAAAAAATTATTTTTTACGGTCGCAAATTTTTAATACGCCGAGCATTGCCTTTTCTATAGTGAATTTGTCAAAAAATAAATTTTTACTGTCGCAAATTTTAAATACGCCGAGGATTGCCTTTTCTATAGTAAATTTTTCAAAAAATAATTTTTTACTGTCGCAAATTTTAAATACGCCGAGGATTGCCTTTTGTATAGTAAATTTTTCAAAAAATAATTTTTTACTCTCGCAAATTTTAAATACGCCGAGGATTGGCTTTTCTATAGTAAATTTTTCAAAAAATAATTTTTTACTGCCGCAAATTTTAAATACGCCGAGGATTGCCTTTTCTATAGTAAATTTTTCAAAAAATAATTTTTTACTGTCGCAAATTTTAAATACGCCTAGGATTGCCTTTTCTATAGTAAATTTTTCAAAAAATAATTTTTTACTGTCGCAAATTTTAAATACGTCGAGGATTGACTTTTCTATAGTAAATTTATCAAAAAATAATTTTTTACTGTCGCAAATTTTAAATACGCCGAGGATTGCCTTTTCTATAGTAAATTTTTCAAAAAATAATTTTTTACTGTCGCAAATTTTAAATACGGCGAGGATTGCCTTTTCTATAGTAAATTTTTCAAAAAATAATTTTTTACTGTCGCAAATTTTAAATACGCCGAGGATTGCCTTTTCTATAGTAAATTTTTCAAAAAATAATTTTTTACTGTCGCAAATTTTAAATACGCCGAGGATTGCCTTTTCTATAGTAAATTTTTCAAAAAATAATTTTTTACTGTCGCAAATTTTAAATACGCCGAGGATTGCCTTTTCTATAGTAAATTTTTCAAAAAATAATTTTTTACTGTCGCAAATTTTAAATACGCCGAGGATTGCCTTTTCTATAGTAAATTTTTCAAAAAATAATTTTTTACTGTCGCAAATTTTAAATACGTCGAGCATTGCCTTTTCTATAGTAAATTTCCCAAAAAATTATTTTTTACGGTCGCAAATTTTTAATACGCCGAGGATTGCCTTTTCTATAGTGAATTTGTCAAAAAATAAATTTTTACTGTCGCAAATTTTAAATACGCCGAGGATTGCCTTTTCTATAGTAAATTTTTCAAAAAATAATTTTTTACTGTCGCAAATTTTAAATACGCCGAGGATTGCCTTTTCTATAGTAAATTTTTCAAAAAATAATTTTTTACTGTCGCAAACTTTAAGTACGCCGAGGATTGCCTTTTCTATAGTAAATTTTTCAAAAAATAATTTTTTACTGTCGCAAATTTTAAATACGCCGAGGATTGCCTTTTCTATAGTAAATGTTTCAAAAAATAATTTTTTACTGTCGCAAATTTTAAATACGCCGAGGATTGCCTTTTCTATAGTAAATTTTTCAAAAAATAATTTTTTACTGTCGCAAATTTTAAATACGCCGAGGATTGCCTTTTCTATAGTAAATTTTTCAAAAAATAATTTTTTACTGTCGCAAATTTTAAATACGCCGAGGATTGCCTTTTCTGTAGTAAATTTTTCAAAAAATAATTTTTTACTGTCGCAAATTTTAAATACGAAGAGGATTGCCTTTTCTATAGTAAATTTTTCAAAAAATAATTTTTTACTGTCGCAAATTTTAAATACGCCGAGGATTGCCTTTTCTATAGTAAATTTTTCAAAAAATAATTTTTTACTGTCGCAAATTTTTAATACGCCGAGGATTGCCTTTTCTATAGTGAATTTGCCAAAAAATAAATTTTTACTGTCGCAAATTTTAAATACGCCGAGGATTGCCTTTTCTATAGTAAATTTTTCAAAAAATAATTTTTTGCTGTCGCAAATTTTAAATACGCCGAGGATTGCCTTTTCTATAGTAAATTTTTCAAAAAATAATTTTTCACTGTCGCAAATTTTAAATACGCCGAGAATTGCCTTTTCTATAGTAAATTTTTCAAAAAATAATTTTTCACTGTCACAAATTTTAAATACGCCGAGGATTGCCTTTTCTATAGTAAATTTTTCAAAAAATAATTTTTTATTGTCGCAAATTTTAAATACGCCGAGGATTGCCTTTTCTATAGTAAATTTTTCAAAAAATAATTTTTTACTGTCGCAAATTTTAAATACGCCGAGGATTGCCTTTTCTATAGTAAATTTTTCAAAAAATAATTTTTTACTGTCGCAAATTTTAAATACGCCGAGGATTGCCTTTTCTATAGTAAATTTTTCAAAAAATAATTTTTTACTGTCGCAAATTTTAAATACGTCGAGGATTGCCTTTTCTATAGTAAATTTATCAAAAAATTATTTTTTACGGTCGCAAATTTTTAATACGCCGAGCATTGCCTTTTCTATAGTGAATTTGTCAAAAAATAAATTTTTACTGTCGCAAATTTTAAATACGCCGAGGATTGCCTTTTCTATAGTAAATTTTTCAAAAAATAATTTTTTACTGTCGCAAATTTTAAATACGCCGAGGATTGCCTTTTGTATAGTAAATTTTTCAAAAAATAATTTTTTACTCTCGCAAATTTTAAATACGCCGAGGATTGGCTTTTCTATAGTAAATTTTTCAAAAAATAATTTTTTACTGCCGCAAATTTTAAATACGCCGAGGATTGCCTTTTCTATAGTAAATTTTTCAAAAAATAATTTTTTAATGTCGCAAATTTTAAATACGCCGAGGATTGCCTTTTCTATAGTAAATTTTTCAAAAAATAATTTTTTACTGTCGCAAATTTTAAATACGTCGAGGATTGACTTTTCTATAGTAAATTTATCAAAAAATTATTTTTTACGGTCGCAAATTTTTAATACGCCGAGGATTGCCTTTCCTATAGTGAATTTCTCAAAAAATAAATTTTTACTGTCGCAAATTTTAAATACGCCGAGGATTGCCTTTTCTATAGTAAATTTTTCAAAAAATAATTTTTTACTGCCGCAAATTTTAAATACGCCGAGGATTGCCTTTTCTATAGTAAATTTTTCAAAAAATAATTTTTTACTGTCGCAAATTTTAAATACGCCGAGGATTGCCTTTTCTATAGTAAATTTTTCAAAAAATAATTTTTTACTGTCGCAAATTTTAAATACGTCGAGGATTGCCTTTTCTATAGTAAATTTCTCAAAAAATTATTTTTTACGGTCGCAAATTTTTAATACGCCGAGGATTGCCTTTTCTATAGTAAATTTTTCAAAAAATAATTTTTTACTGTCGCAAATTTTAAATACGCCGAGGATTGCCTTTTGTATAGTAAATTTTTCAAAAAATAATTTTTTACTCTCGCAAATTTTAAATACGCCGAGGATTGGCTTTTCTATAGTAAATTTTTCAAAAAATAATTTTTTACTGCCGCAAATTTTAAATACGCCGAGGATTGCCTTTTCTATAGTAAATTTTTCAAAAAATAATTTTTTAATGTCGCAAATTTTAAATACGCCGAGGATTGCCTTTTCTATAGTAAATTTTTCAAAAAATAATTTTTTACTGTCGCAAATTTTAAATACGTCGAGGATTGACTTTTCTATAGTAAATTTATCAAAAAATTATTTTTTACGGTCGCAAATTTTAAATACACCGAGGATTGCCTCTTCTATAGTAAATTTTTCAAAAAATAATTTTTTACTGTCGCAAATTTTAAATACGCCGAGTATTGCCTTTTCTATAGTAAATTTTTCAAAAAATAATTTTTTACTGTCGCAAATTTTAAATACGCCGAGGATTGCCTTTTCTATAGTAAATTTTTCAAAAAATAATTTTTTACTGTCGCAAATTTTAAATACGGCGAGGATTGCCTTTTCTATAGTAAATTTTTCAAAAAATAATTTTTTACTGTCGCAAATTTTAAATACGCCGAGGATTGCCTTTTCTATAGTAAATTTTTCAAAAAATAATTTTTTACTGTCGCAAATTTTAAATACGCCGAGGATTGCCTTTTCTATAGTAAATTTTTCAAAAAATAATTTTTTACTGTCGCAATTTTAAATACGCCGAGGATTGCCTTTTCTATAGTAAATTTTTCAAAAAATAATTTTTTACTGTCGCAAATTTTAAATACGTCGAGGATTGACTTTTCTATAGTAAATTTATCAAAAAATTATTTTTTACGGTCGCAAATTTTTAATACGCCGAGGATTGCCTTTCCTATAGTGAATTTCTCAAAAAATAAATTTTTACTGTCGCAAATTTTAAATACGCCGAGGATTGCCTTTTCTATAGTAAATTTTTCAAAAAATAATTTTTTACTGTCGCAAATGTTAAATACGCCGAGGATTGCCTTTTCTATAGTAAATTTTTCAAAAAATAATTTTTTACTGTCGCAAATTTTAAATACGCCGAGGATTGCCTTTTCTGTAGTAAATTTTTCAAAAAATAATTTTTTACTGTCGCAAATTTTAAATACGAAGAGGATTGCCTTTTCTATAGTAAATTTTTCAAAAAATAATTTTTTACTGTCGCAAATTTTAAATACGCCGAGGATTGCCTTTTCTATAGTAAATTTTTCAAAAAATAATTTTTTACTGTCGCAAATTTTTAATACGCCGAGGATTGCCTTTTCTATAGTGAATTTGTCAAAAAATAAATTTTTACTGTCGCAAATTTTAAATACGCCGAGGATTGCCTTTTCTATAGTAAATTTTTCAAAAAATAATTTTTTGCTGTCGCAAATTTTAAATACGCCGAGGATTGCCTTTTCTATAGTAAATTTTTCAAAAAATAATTTTTCACTGTCGCAAATTTTAAATACGCCGAGAATTGCCTTTTCTATAGTAAATTTTTCAAAAAATAATTTTTTTACTGTCGCAAATTTTAAATACGCCGAGGATTGCCTTTTCTATAATAAATTTTTCAAAAAATAATTTTTTATTGTCGCAAATTTTAAATACGCCGAGGATTGCCTTTTCTATAGTAAATTTTTCAAAAAATAATTTTTTACTGTCGCAAATTTTAAATACGCCGAGGATTGCCTTTTCTATAGTAAATTTTTCAAAAAATAATTTTTTACTGTCGCAAATTTTAAATACGCCGAGGATTGCCTTTTCTATAGTAAATTTTTCAAAAAATAATTTTTTACTGTCGCAAATTTTAAATACGTCGAGGATTGCCTTTTCTATAGTAAATTTATCAAAAAATTATTTTTTACGGTCGCAAATTTTTAATACGCCGAGCATTGCCTTTTCTATAGTGAATTTGTCAAAAAATAAATTTTTACTGTCGCAAATTTTAAATACGCCGAGGATTGCCTTTTCAATAGTAAATTTTTCAAAAAATAATTTTTTACTGTCGCAAATTTTAAATACGCCGAGGATTGCCTTTTGTATAGTAAATTTTTCAAAAAATAATTTTTTACTCTCGCAAATTTTAAATACGCCGAGGATTGGCTTTTCTATAGTAAATTTTTCAAAAAATAATTTTTTACTGCCGCAAATTCTAAATACGCCGAGGATTGCCTTTTCTATAGTAAATTTTTCAACAAATAATTTTTTACTGTCGCAAATTTTAAATACGCCGAGGATTGCCTTTTCTATAGTAAATTTTTCAAAAAATAATTTTTTACTGTCGCAAATTTTAAATACGTCGAGGATTGACTCTTCTATAGTAAATTTATCAAAAAATTATTTTTTACGGTCGCAAATTTTTAATACGCCGAGGATTGCCTTTCCTATAGTGAATTTCTCAAAAAATAAATTTTTACTGTCGCAAATTTTAAATACGCCGAGGATTGCCTTTTCTATAGTAAATTTATCAAAAAATAATTTTTTACTGTCGCAAATTTTAAATACGCCGAGGATTGCCTTTTCTATAGTAAATTTTTCAAAAAATAATTTTTTACTGTCGCAAATTTTAAATACGCCGAGGATTGCCTTTTCTATAGTAAATTTTTCAAAAAATAATTTTTTACTGTCGCAAATTTTAAATAAGCCGAGGATTGCCTTTTCTATAGTAAATTTTTCAAAAAATAATTTTTTACTGTCGCAAATTTTAAATACGCCGAGGATTGCCTTTTCTATAGTAAATTTTTCAAAAAATAATTTTTTACTGTCGCAAATTTTAAATACGTCGAGGATTGACTTTTCTATAGTAAATTTATCAAAAAATTATTTTTTACGGTCGCAAATTTTTAATACGCCGAGGATTGCCTTTCCTATAGTGAATTTCTCAAAAAATAAATTTTTACTGTCGCAAATTTTAAATACGCCGAGGATTGCCTTTTCTATAGTAAATTTATCAAAAAATAATTTTTTACTGTCGCAAATTTTAAATACGCCGAGGATTGCCTTTTCTATAGTAAATTTTTCAAAAAATAATTTTTTACTGTCGCAAATTTTAAATACGCCGAGGATTGCCTTTTCTATAGTAAATTTTTCAAAAAATAATTTTTTACTGTCGCAAATTTTAAATACGTCGAGGATTGCCTTTTCTATAGTAAATTTTTCAAAAAATAATTTTTTACTGTCGCAAATTTAAATACGCCGAGGACTGCCTTTTCTATAGTAAATTTCTCAAAAAAGAATTTTTTACTGTCGCAAATTTTAAATACGTCGGGCATTGCCTTTTCTATAGTAAATTTCCCAAAAAATTATTTTTTACGGTCGCAAATTTTTAATACGCCGAGGATTGCCTTTTCTATAGTGAATTTGTCACAAAATAAATTTTTACTGTCGCAAATTTTAAATACGCCGAGGATTGCCTTTTCTATAGTAAATTTTTCAAAAAATAATTTTTTACTGTCGCAAATTTTAAATACGCCGAGGATTGCCTTTTCTATAGTAAATTTTTCAAAAAATAATTTTTTACTGTCGCAAACTTTAAATACGCCGAGGATTGCCTTTTCTATAGTAAATTTTTCAAAAAATAATTTTTTACTGTCGCAAATTTTAAATACGCCGAGGATTGCCTTTTCTATAGTAAATGTTTCAAAAAATAATTTTTTACTGTCGCAAATTTTAAATACGCCGAGGATTGCCTTTTCTGTAGTAAATTTTTCAAAAAATAATTTTTTACTGTCGCAAATTTTAAATACGCCGAGGATTGCCTTTTCTATAGTAAATTTTTCAAAAAATAATTTTTTACTGTCGCAAATTTTTAATACGCCGAGGATTGCCTTTTCTATAGTGAATTTGTCAAAAAATAAATTTTTACTGTCGCAAATTTTAAATACGCCGAGGATTGCCTTTTCTATAGTAAATTTTTCAAAAAATAATTTTTTGCTGTCGCAAATTTTAAATACGCCGAGGATTGCCTTTTCTATAGTAAATTTTTCAAAAAATAATTTTTCACTGTCGCAAATTTTAAATACGCCGAGAATTGCCTTTTCTATAGTAAATTTTTCAAAAAATAATTTTTCACTGTCACAAATTTTAAATACGCCGAGGATTGCCTTTTCTATAGTAAATTTTTCAAACAATAATTTTTTATTGTCGCAAATTTTAAATACGCCGAGGATTGCCTTTTCTATATTAAATTTTTCAAAAAATAATTTTTTACTGTCGCAAATTTTAAATACGCCGAGGATTGCCTTTTCTATAGTAAATTTTTCAAAAAATAATTTTTTACTGTCGCAAATTTTAAATACGCCGAGGATTGCCTTTTCTATATTAAATTTTTCAAAAAATAATTTTTTACTGTCGCAAATTTTAAATACGTCGAGGATTGCCTTTTCTATAGTAAATTTATCAAAAAATTATTTTTTACGGTCGCAAATTTTTAATACGCCGAGCATTGCCTTTTCTATAGTGAATTTGTCAAAAAATAAATTTTTACTGTCGCAAATTTTAAATACGCCGAGGATTGCCTTTTCTATAGTAAATTTTTCAAAAAATAATTTTTTACTGTCGCAAATTTTAAATACGCCGAGGATTGCCTTTTGTATAGTAAATTTTTCAAAAAATAATTTTTTACTCTCGCAAATTTTAAATACGCCGAGGATTGGCTTTTCTATAGTAAATTTTTCAAAAAATAATTTTTTACTGCCGCAAATTTTAAATACGCCGAGGATTGCCTTTTCTATAGTAAATTTTTCAAAAAATAATTTTTTACTGTCGCAAATTTTAAATACGCCTAGGATTGCCTTTTCTATAGTAAATTTTTCAAAAAATAATTTTTTACTCTCGCAAATTTTAAATACGTCGAGGATTGACTTTTCTATAGTAAATTTATCAAAAAATTATTTTTTACGGTCGCAAATTTTTAATACGCCGTGGATTGCCTTTCCTATAGTGAATTTTTCACAAAATCAATTTTTACTGTCGCAAATTTTAAATACGCCGAGGATTGCCTTTTCTATAGTAAATTTTTCAAAAAATAATTTTTTACTGTCGCAAATTTTAAATACGCCGAGGATTGCCTTTTCTATAGTAAATTTTTCAAAAAATAATTTTTTACTGTCGCAAATTTTAAATACGTCGAGGATTGACTTTTCTATAGTAAATTTATCAAAAAATTATTTTTTACGGTCGCAAATTTTTAATACGCCGAGGATTGCCTTTCCTATAGTGAATTTCTCAAAAAATAAATTTTTACTGTCGCAAATTTTAAATACGCCGAGGATTGCCTTTTCTATAGTAAATTTCTCAAAAAATTATTTTTTACGGTCGCAAATTTTTAATACGCCGAGGATTGCCTTTTCTATAGTGAATTTGTCAAAAAATAAATTTTTACTGTCGCAAATTTTAAATACACCGAGGATTGCCTCTTCTATAGTAAATTTTTCAAAAAATAATTTTTTACTGTCGCAAATTTTAAATACGCCGAGTATTGCCTTTTCTATAGTAAATTTTTCAAAAAATAATTTTTTACTGTCGCAAATTTTAAATACGCCGAGGATTGCCCTTTCTATAGTAAATTTTTCAAAAAATAATTTTTTACTGTCGCAAATTTTAAATACGGCGAGGATTGCCTTTTCTATAGTAAATTTTTCAAAAAATAATTTTTTACTGTCGCAAATTTTAAATACGCCGAGGATTGCCTTTTCTATAGTAAATTTTTCAAAAAATAATTTTTTACTGTCGCAAATTTTAAATACGCCGAGGATTGCCTTTTCTATAGTAAATTTTTCAAAAAATAATTTTTTACTGTCGCAAATTTTAAATACGCCGAGGATTGCCTTTTCTATAGTAAATTTTTCAAAAAATAATTTTTTACTGTCGCAAATTTTAAATACGTCGAGGATTGACTTTTCTATAGTAAATTTATCAAAAAATTATTTTTTACGGTCGCAAATTTTTAATACGCCGAGGATTGCCTTTCCTATAGTGAATTTCTCAAAAAATAAATTTTTACTGTCGCAAATTTTAAATACGCCGAGGATTGCCTTTTCTATAGTAAATTTTTCAAAAAATAATTTTTTACTGTCGCAAATGTTAAATACGCCGAGGATTGCCTTTTCTATAGTAAATTTTTCAAAAAATAATTTTTTACTGTCGCAAATTTTAAATACGCCGAGGATTGCCTTTTCTGTAGTAAATTTTTCAAAAAATAATTTTTTACTGTCGCAAATTTTAAATACGAAGAGGATTGCCTTTTCTATAGTAAATTTTTCAAAAAATAATTTTTTACTGTCGCAAATTTTAAATACGCCGAGGATTGCCTTTTCTATAGTAAATTTTTCAAAAAATAATTTTTTACTGTCGCAAATTTTTAATACGCCGAGGATTGCCTTTTCTATAGTGAATTTGTCAAAAAATAAATTTTTACTGTCGCAAATTTTAAATACGCCGAGGATTGCCTTTTCTATAGTAAATTTTCAAAAAATAAATTTTTACTGTCGCAAATTTTAAATACGCCGAGGATTGCCTTTTCTTTAGTAAATTTTTCAAAAAATAAATTTTTACTGTCGCAAATTTTAAATACACCGAGGATTGCCTCTTCTATAGTAAATTTTTCAAAAAATAATTTTTTACTGTCGCAAATTTTAAATACGCCGAGTATTGCCTTTTCTATAGTAAATTTTTCAAAAAATAATTTTTTACTGTCGCAAATTTTAAATACGCCGAGGATTGCCTTTTCTATAGTAAATTTTTCAAAAAATAATTTTTTACTGTCGCAAATTTTAAATACGCCGAGTATTGCCTTTTTCTATAGTAAATTTTTCAAAAAATAATTTTTTACTGTCGCAAATTTTAAATACGCCGAGGATTGCCTTTTCTATAGTAAATTTTTCAAAAAATAATTTTTTACTGTCGCAAATTTTAAATACGCCGAGGATTGCCTTTTCTATAGTAAATGTTTCAAAAAATAATTTTTTACTGTCGCAAATTTTAAATACGCCGAGGATTGCCTTTTCTATAGTAAATTTTTCAAAAAATAATTTTTTACTGTCGCAAATGTTAAATACGCCGAGGATTGCCTTTTCTATAGTAAATTTTTCAAAAAATAATTTTTTACTGTCGCAAATTTTAAATACGCCGAGGATTGCCTTTTCTGTAGTAAATTTTTCAAAAAATAATTTTTTACTGTCGCAAATTTTAAATACGCCCGAGGATTGCCTTTTCTATAGTAAATTTTTCAAAAATAATTTTTTACTGTCGCAAATTTTTAATACGCCGAGGATTGCCTTTTCTATAGTGAATTTGTCAAAAAATAAATTTTTACTGTCGCAAATTTTAAATACGCCGAGGATTGCCTTTTCTATAGTAAATTTTTCAAAAAATAATTTTTTGCTGTCGCAAATTTTAAATACGCCGAGGATTGCCTTTTCTATAGTAAATTTTTCAAAAAATAATTTTTCACTGTCGCAAATTTTAAATACGCCGAGAATTGGCTTTTCTATAGTAAATTTTTCAAAAAATAATTTTTCACTGTCACAAATTTTAAATACGCCGAGGATTGCCTTTTCTATAGTAAATTTTTCAAAAAATAATTTTTTATTGTCGCAAATTTTAAATACGCCGAGGATTGCCTTTTCTATAGTAAATTTTTCAAAAAATAATTTTTTACTGTCGCAAATTTTAAATACGCCGAGGATTGCCTTTTCTATAGTAAATTTTTCAAAAAATAATTTTTTACTGTCGCAAATTTTAAATACGCCGAGGATTGCCTTTTCTATAGTAAATTTTTCAAAAAATAATTTTTTACTGTCGCAAATTTTAAATACGTCGAGGATTGCCTTTTCTATAGTAAATTTATCAAAAAATTATTTTTTACGGTCGCAAATTTTTAATACGCCGAGCATTGCCTTTTCTATAGTGAATTTGTCAAAAAATAAATTTTTACTGTCGCAAATTTTAAATACGCCGAGGATTGCCTTTTCTATAGTAAATTTTTCAAAAAATAATTTTTTACTGTCGCAAATTTTAAATACGCCGAGGATTGCCTTTTGTATAGTAAATTTTTCAAAAAATAATTTTTTACTCTCGCAAATTTTAAATACGCCGAGGATTGGCTTTTCTATAGTAAATTTTTCAAAAAATAATTTTTTACTGCCGCAAATTTTAAATACGCCGAGGATTGCCTTTTCTATAGTAAATTTTTCAAAAAATAATTTTTTACTGTCGCAAATTTTAAATACGCCTAGGATTGCCTTTTCTATAGTAAATTTTTCAAAAAATAATTTTTTACTCTCGCAAATTTTAAATACGTCGAGGATTGACTTTTCTATAGTAAATTTATCAAAAAATTATTTTTTACGGTCGCAAATTTTTAATACGCCGTGGATTGCCTTTCCTATAGTGAATTTTTCACAAAATCAATTTTTACTGTCGCAAATTTTAAATACGCCGAGGATTGCCTTTTCTATAGTAAATTTATCAAAAATAATTTTTTACTGTCGCAAATTTTAAATACGCCGAGGATTGCCTTTTCTATAGTAAATTTTTCAAAAAATTATTGTTTACTGTCGCAAATTTTAAATACGTCGAGGATTGCCTTTTCTATAGTAAATTTCTCAAAAAATTATTTTTTACGGTCGCAAATTTTTAATACGCCGAGGATTGCCTTTTCTATAGTGAATTTGTCAAAAAATAAATTTTTACTGTCGCAAATTTTAATACACCGAGGATTGCCTCTTCTATAGTAAATTTTTCAAAAAATAATTTTTTACTGTCGCAAATTTTAAATACGCCGAGTATTGCCTTTTCTATAGTAAATTTTTCAAAAAATAATTTTTTACTGTCGCAAATTTTAAATACGCCGAGGATTGCCTTTTCTATAGTAAATTTTTCAAAAAATAATTTTTTACTGTCGCAAATTTTAAATACGGCGAGGATTGCCTTTTCTATAGTAAATTTTTCAAAAAATAATTTTTTACTGTCGCAAATTTTAAATACGCCGAGGATTGCCTTTTCTATAGTAAATTTTTCAAAAAATAATTTTTTACTGTCGCAAACTTTAAATACGCCGAGGATTGCCTTTTCTATAGTAAATTTTTCAAAAAATAATTTTTTACTGTCGCAAATTTTAAATACGCCGAGGATTGCCTTTTCTATAGTAAATTTTTCAAAAAATAATTTTTTACTGTCGCAAATTTTAAATACGTCGAGGATTGACTTTTCTATAGTAAATTTATCAAAAAATTATTTTTTACGGTCGCAAATTTTTAATACGCCGAGGATTGCCTTTCCTATAGTGAATTTCTCAAAAAATAAATTTTTACTGTCGCAAATTTTAAATACGCCGAGGATTGCCTTTTCTATAGTAAATTTTTCAAAAAATAATTTTTTACTGTCGCAAATTTTAAATACGCCGAGGATTGCCTTTTCTATAGTAAATTTTTCAAAAAATAATCTTTTACTGTCGCAAATTTTAAATACGCCGAGGATTGCCTTTTCTATAGTAAATTTTTTCAAAAAATAATTTTTTACTGTCGCAAATTTAAATACGCCGAGGACTGCCTTTTCTATAGTAAATTTCTCAAAAAAGAATATTTTACTGTCGCAAATTTTAAATACGTCGAGCATTGCCTTTAATATAGTAAATTTCCCAAAAAATTATTTTTTACGGTCGCAAATTTTTAATACGCCGAGGATTGCCTTTTCTATAGTGAATTTGTCAAAAAATAAATTTTTACTGTCGCAAATTTTAAATACGCCGAGGATTGCCTTTTTCTTTAGTAAATTTTTCAAAAAATAAATTTTTACTGTCGCAAATTTTAAATACACCGAGGATTGCCTCTTCTATAGTAAATTTTTCAAAAAATAATTTTTTACTGTCGCAAATTTTAAATACGCCGAGTATTGCCCTTTTCTATAGTAAATTTTTCAAAAAATAATTTTTTACTGTCGCAAATTTTAAATACGCCGAGGATTGCCTTTTCTATAGTAAATTTTTCAAAAAATAATTTTTTACTGTCGCAAATTTTAAATACGGCGAGGATTGCCTTTTCTATAGTAAATTTTTCAAAAAATAATTTTTTACTGTCGCAAATTTTTAAATACGCCGAGGATTGCCTTTTCTATAGTAAATTTTTCAAAAAATAATTTTTTACTGTCGCAAACTTTAAATACGCCGAGGATTGCCCTTTCTATAGTAAATTTTTCAAAAATAATTTTTTACTGTCGCAAATTTTAAATACGCCTAGGATTGCCTTTTCTATAGTAAATTTTTCAAAAATAATTTTTTACTGTCGCAAATTTTAAATACGTCGAGGATTGACTTTTCTATAGTAAATTTATCAAAAAATTATTTTTTACGGTCGCAAATTTTTAATACGCCGAGGATTGCCTTTCCTATAGTGAATTTCTCAAAAAATAAATTTTACTGTCGCAAATTTTAAATACGCCGAGGATTGCCTTTTCTATAGTAAATTTATCAAAAAATAATTTTTTACTGTCGCAAATTTTAAATACGCCGAGGATTGCCTTTTCTATAGTAAATTTTTCAAAAAATAATTTTTTACTGTCGCAAATTTTAATACGCCGAGGATTGCCTTTTCTATAGTAAATTTTTCAAAAAATAATTTTTTTACTGTCGCAAATTTTAAATACGCCGAGGATTGCCTTTTCTATAGTAAATTTTTCAAAAAATAATTTTTTACTGTCGCAAATTTAAATACGCCGAGGACTGCCTTTTCTATAGTAAATTTCTCAAAAAAGAATATTTTACTGTCGCAAATTTTAAATACGTCGAGCATTGCCTTTAATATAGTAAATTTCCCAAAAAATTATTTTTTACGGTCGCAAATTTTTAATACGCCGAGGATTGCCTTTTCTATAGTGAATTTGTCAAAAAATAAATTTTTACTGTCGCAAATTTTAAATACGCCGAGGATTGCCTTTTCTATAGTAAATTTTTCAAAAAATAATTTTTTACTGTCGCAAATTTTAAATAGGCCGAGGATTGCCTTTTCTATAGTAAGTTTTTCAAAAAATAATTTTTTACTGTCGCAAACTTTAAATACGCCGAGGATTGCCTTTTCTATAGTAAATTTTTCAAAAAATTATTTTTTACTGTCGCAAATTTTAAATACGCCGAGGATTGCCTTTTCTATAGTAAATGTTTCAAAAAATAATTTTTTACTGTCGCAAATTTTAAATACGCCGAGGATTGCCTTTTCTATAGTAAATTTTTCAAAAAATAATTTTTTACTGTCGCAAATGTTAAATACGCCGAGGATTGCCTTTTCTATAGTAAATTTTTCAAAAAATAATTTTTTACTGTCGCAAATTTTAAATACGCCGAGGATTGCCTTTTCTGTAGTAAATTTTTCAAAAAATAATTTTTTACTGTCGCAAATTTTAAATACGAAGAGGATTGCCTTTTCTATAGTAAATTTTTCAAAAAATAATTTTTTACTGTCGCAAATTTTAAATACGCCGAGGATTGCCTTTTCTATAGTAAATTTTTCAAAAAATAATTTTTTACTGTCGCAAATTTTTAATACGCCGAGGATTGCCTTTTCTATAGTGAATTTGTCAAAAAATAAATTTTTACTGTCGCAAATTTTAAATACGCCGAGGATTGCCTTTTCTATAGTAAATTTTTCAAAAAATAATTTTTTGCTGTCGCAAATTTTAAATACGCCGAGGATTGCCTTTTCTATAGTAAATTTTTCAAAAAAATAATTTTTCACTGTCGCAAATTTTAAATACGCCGAGAATTGCCTTTTCTATAGTAAATTTTTCAAAAAATAATTTTTTACTGTCGCAAATTTTAAATACGCCGAGGATTGCCTTTTCTATAGTAAATTTTTCAAAAAATAATTTTTTATTGTCGCAAATTTTAAATACGCCGAGGATTGCCTTTTCTATAGTAAATTTTTCAAAAAATAATTTTTTACTGTCGCAAATTTTAAATACGCCGAGGATTGCCTTTTCTATAGTAAATTTTTCAAAAAATAATTTTTTACTGTCGCAAATTTTAAATACGCCGAGGATTGCCTTTTCTATAGTAAATTTTTCAAAAAATAATTTTTTACTGTCGCAAATTTTAAATACGTCGAGGATTGCCTTTTCTATAGTAAATTTATCAAAAAATTATTTTTTACGGTCGCAAATTTTTAATACGCCGAGCATTGCCTTTTCTATAGTGAATTTGTCAAAAAATAAATTTTTACTGTCGCAAATTTTAAATACGCCGAGGATTGCCTTTTCTATAGTAAATTTATCAAAAAATAATTTTTTACTGTCGCAAATTTTAAATACGCCGAGGATTGCCTTTTCTATAGTTAATTTCTCAAAAAATTATTTTTTACGGTCGCAAATTTTTAATACGCCGAGGATTACCTTTTCTATAGTGAGTTTGTCAAAAAATAAATTTTTACTGTCGCAAATTTTAAATACGCCGAGGATTGCCTTTTCTATAGTAAATTTTTCAAAAAATAATTTTTTACTGTCGCAAATTTTAAATACGCCGAGGATTCCCTTTTCTATAGTAAATTTTTCAAAAAATAATTTTATACTCTCGCAAATTTTAAATACGCCGAGGATTGCCTTTTCTATAGTGAATTTGTCAAAAAATAAATTTTTACTGTCGCAAATTTTAAATACGCCGAGGATTGCCTTTTCTATAGTAAATTTTTCAAAAAATAATTTTTTGCTGTCGCAAATTTTAAATACGCCGAGGATTGCCTTTTCTATAGTAAATTTTTCAAAAAATAATTTTTCACTGTCGCAAATTTTAAATACGCCGAGAATTGCCTTTTCTATAGTAAATTTTTCAAAAAATAATTTTTTACTGTCGCAAATTTTAAATACGCCGAGGATTGCCTTTTCTATAGTAAATTTTCAAAAAATAATTTTTTATTGTCGCAAATTTTAAATACGCCGAGGATTGCCTTTTCTATAGTAAATTTTTCAAAAAATAATTTTTTACTGTCGCAAATTTTAAATACGCCGAGGCTTGCCATTTCTATAGTAAATTTTTCAAAAAATAATTTTTTACTGTCGCAAATTTTAAATACGCCGAGGATTGCCTTTTCTATAGTAAATTTTTCCAAAAATTTTTTTTTACTGTCGCAAATTTTAAATACGTCGAGGATTGCCTTTTTCTATAGTAAATTTTTCAAAAAATAATTTTTTACTGTCGCAAATTTTAAATACGCCGAGGATTGCCTTTTCTATAGTGAATTTGTCAAAAAATAAATTTTTACTGTCGCAAATTTTAAATACGCCGAGGATTGCCTTTTCTATAGTAAATTTTTCAAAAAATAATTTTTTACTCTCGCAAATTTTAAATACGCCGAGGATTGCCTTTTCTATAGTAAATTTTTCAAAAAATAATTTTTTACTGTCGCAAATTTTAAATACGCCGAGGATTGCCTTTTCTATAGTGAATTTATCAAAAAAAAATTTTTTTCTGTCGCTAATTTTAAATACGCCGAGGATTGCCTTTTCTATAGTGAATTTATCAAAAAAAAATTTTTTTCTGTCGCAAATTTTAAATACGCCGAGGATTGCCTTTTCTATAGTAAATTTTTCAAAAAATAATTTTTTACTGTCGCAAATTTTAAATACGCCGAGGATTGCCTTTTCTATAGTAAATTTTTCAAAAAATAATTTTTTATTGTCGCAAATTTTAAATACGTCGAGGATTGCCTTTTCTATAGTAAATTTCTCAAAAAATTATTTTTACGGTCGCAAATTTTTAATACGCCGAGGATTGCCTTTTCTATAGTGAATTTGTCAAAAAATAAATTTTTACTGTCGCAAATTTTAAATGCGCCGAGGATTGCCTTTTCTATAGTAAATTTCTCAAAAAATTATTTTTTACGGTCGCAAATTTTTAATACGCCGAGGATTGCCTTTTCTATAGTGAATTTGTCAAAAAATAAATTTTTACTGTCGCAAATTTTAAATGCGCCGAGGATTGCCTTTTCTATAGTAAATTTTTCAAAATATAATTTTTTACTGTCGCAAATTTTAAATACGCCGAGTATTGCCTTTTCTATAGTAAATTTTTCAAAAAATAATTTTTTACTGTCGCAAATTTTAAATACGCCGAGGATTGCCTTTTCTATAGTAAATTTTTCAAAAAATAATTTTTTACTGTCGCAAATTTCAAATACGCCGAGGATTGCCTTTTCTATAGTAAATTTTTCAAAAAATAATTTTTTACTGTCGCAAATTTTAAATACGCCGAGGATTGCCTTTTCTATAGTAAATTTTTCAAAAAATAATTTTTTACTGTCGCAAATTTTAAATACGCCGAGGATTGCCTTTTCTATAGTAAATTTTTCAAAAAATAATTTTTTACTGTCGCAAATTTTAAATACGCCGAGGATTGCCTTTTCTATAGTAAATTTTTCAAAAAATAATTTTTTACTGTCACAAATTTTAAATACGCCGAGGATTGCCTTTTCTATAGTGAATTTGTCAAAAAATAAATTTTTACTGTCGCAAATTTAAATACGCCGAGGATTGCCTTTTCTATAGTAAATTTTTCAAAAAATAATTTTTTACTGTCGCAAATTTTAAATACGCCGAGGATTGCCTTTTCTATAGTAAATTTTTCAAAAAATAATTTTTTACTGTCGCAAATTTTAAATACGCCGAGGATTGCCTTTTCTATAGTAAATTTTTCAAAAAATAATTTTTTACTGTCGCAAATTTTAAGTACGCCGAGGATTGCCTTTTCTATAGTAAATTTTTCAAAAAATAATTTTTTACTGTCGCAAATTTTACATACGCCGAGGATTGCCTTTTCTATAGTAAATTTTTCAAAAAATAATTTTTTACTGTCGCAAATTTTTAATACGTCGAGGATTGCCTTTTCCATAGTAAATTTCTCAAAAAATTATTTTTTACGGTCGCAAATTTTTAATATGCCGAGCATTGCCTTTTCTATAGTGAATTTGTCAAAAAATAAATTTTTACTGTCGCAAATTTTAAATACGCCGAGGATTGCCTTTTCTATAGTAAATTTATCAAAAAATAATTTTTTACTGTCGCAAATTTTAAATACGCCGAGGATTGCCTTTTCTATAGTAAATTTTTCAAAAAATCATTTTTTACTGTCGCAAATTTTAAATACGCCGAGGATTGCCTTTTCTATAGTAAATTTTTCAAAAAATAATTTTTTACTGTCGCAAATTTTAAATATGCCGAGGATTGCCTTTTCTATAGTAAATTTCTCAAAAAATTATTTTTTACGGTCGCAAATTTTTAATACGCCGAGGATTGCCTTTTCTATAGTGAATTTGTCAAAAAATAAATTTTTACTGTCGCAAATTTTAAATACGCCGAGGATTGCCTTTTCTATAGTAAATTTATCAAAAATAATTTTTTACTGTCGCAAATTTTAAATACGCCGAGGATTGCCTTTTCTATAGTAAATTTTTCAAAAAATAATTTTTTACTGTCGCAAATTTTAAATACGCCGAGAATTGCCTTTTCTATAGTAAATTTTTCAAAAAATTATTTTTTACTGTCGCAAATTTTAAATACGCCGAGGATTGCCTTTTCTATAGTAAATTTTTTCAAAAAATAATTTTTTACTGTCGCAAATTTTAAATACGTCGAGGATTGACTTTTCTATAGTAAATTTATCAAAAAATTATTTTTTACGGTCGCAAATTTTTAATACGCCGAGGATTGCCTTTCCTATAGTGAATTTCTCAAAAAATAAATTTTTACTGTCGCAAATTTTAAATACGCCGAGGATTGCCTTTTCTATAGTAAATTTATCAAAAAATAATTTTTTACTGTCGCAAATTTTAAATACGCCGAGGATTGCCTTTTCTATAGTAAATTTTTCAAAAAATAATTTTTTACTATCGCAAATTTTAAATACGCCGAGGATTGCCTTTTCTATAGTAAATTTTTCAAAAAATAATTTTTTATTGTCGCAAATTTTAAATACGCCGAGGATTGCCTTTTCTATAGTAAATTTTTCAAAAAATAATTTTTTACTGTCGCAAATTTTAAATACGCCGAGGCTTGCCATTTCTATAGTAAATTTTTCAAAAAATAATTTTTTACTGTCGCAAATTTTAAATACGCCGAGGATTGCCTTTTCTATAGTAAATTTTCAAAAATAATTTTTTACTGTCGCAAATTTTAAATACGTCGAGGATTGCCTTTTCTATAGTAAATTTTTCAAAAAATAATTTTTTACTGTCGCAAATTTTAAATACGCCGAGGATTGCCTTTTCTATAGTGAATTTGTCAAAAAATAAATTTTTACTGTCGCAAATTTTAAATACGCCGAGGATTGCCTTTTCTATAGTAAATTTTTCAAAAAATAATTTTTTACTCTCGCAAATTTTAAATACGCCGAGGATTGCCTTTTCTATAGTAAATTTTTCAAAAAATAATTTTTTACTGTCGCAAATTTTAAATACGCCGAGGATTGCCTTTTCTATAGTGAATTTATCAAAAAAAAATTTTTTTCTGTCGCTAATTTTAAATACGCCGAGGATTGCCTTTTCTATAGTGAATTTATCAAAAAAAAATTTTTTTCTGTCGCAAATTTTAAATACGCCGAGGATTGCCTTTTCTATAGTAAATTTTTCAAAAATAATTTTTTACTGTCGCAAATTTTAAATACGCCGAGGATTGCCTTTTCTATAGTAAATTTTTCAAAAAATAATTTTTTATTGTCGCAAATTTTAAATACGTCGAGGATTGCCTTTTCTATAGTAAATTTCTCAAAAAATTATTTTTTACGGTCGCAAATTTTTAATACGCCGAGGATTGCCTTTTCTATAGTGAATTTGTCAAAAAATAAATTTTTACTGTCGCAAATTTTAAATGCGCCGAGGATTGCCTTTTCTATAGTAAATTTCTCAAAAAATTATTTTTTACGGTCGCAAATTTTTAATACGCCGAGGATTGCCTTTTCTATAGTGAATTTGTCAAAAAATAAATTTTTACTGTCGCAAATTTTAAATGCGCCCGAGGATTGCCTTTTCTATAGTAAATTTTTCAAAATATAATTTTTTACTGTCGCAAATTTTAAATACGCCGAGGATTGCCTTTTCTATAGTAAATTTTTCAAAAAATAATTTTTTACTGTCGCAAATTTTAAATACGCCGAGGATTGCCTTTTCTATAGTAAATTTTTTCAAAAAATAATTTTTTACTGTCGCAAATTTCAAATACGCCGAGGATTGCCTTTTCTATAGTAAATTTTTCAAAAAATAATTTTTTACTGTCACAAATTTTAAATACGCCGAGGATTGCCTTTTCTATAGTAATTTTTCAAAAAATAATTTTTTACTGTCGCAAATTTTAAATACGCCGAGGATTGCCTTTTCTATAGTAAATTTTTCAAAAAATAATTTTTTACTGTCGCAAATTTTAAATACGCCGAGGATTGCCTTTTCTATAGTAAATTTTTCAAAAAATAATTTTTTACTGTCACAAATTTTAAATACGCCGAGGATTGCCTTTTCTATAGTGAATTTGTCAAAAAATAAATTTTTACTGTCGCAAATTTAAAATACGCCGAGGATTGCCTTTTCTATAGTAAATTTTTCAAAAAATAATTTTTTACTGTCGCAAATTTTAAATACGCCGAGGATTGCCTTTTCTATAGTAAATTTTTCAAAAATAATTTTTTACTGTCGCAAATTTTAAATACGCCGAGGATTGCCTTTTCTATAGTAAATTTTTCAAAAAATAATTTTTTACTGTCGCAAATTTTAAGTACGCCGAGGATTGCCTTTTCTATAGTAAATTTTTCAAAAAATAATTTTTTACTGTCGCAAATTTTAAATACGCCGAGGATTGCCTTTTCTATAGTAAATTTTTCAAAAAATAATTTTTTTACTGTCGCAAATTATTAATACGTCGAGGATTGCCTTTTCCATAGTAAATTTCTCAAAAAATTATTTTTTACGGTCGCAAATTTTTAATATGCCGAGCATTGCCTTTTCTATAGTGAATTTGTCAAAAAATAAATTTTTACTGTCGCAAATTTTAAATACGCCGAGGATTGCCTTTTCTATAGTAAATTTATCAAAAAATAATTTTTTACTGTCGCAAATTTTAAATACGCCGAGGATTGCCTTTTCTATAGTAAATTTTTCAAAAAATCATTTTTTACTGTCGCAAATTTTAAATACGCCGAGGATTGCCTTTTCTATAGTAAATTTTTCAAAAAATAATTTTTTACTGTCGCAAATTTTAAATATGCCGAGGATTGCCTTTTCTATAGTAAATTTCTCAAAAAATTATTTTTTACGGTCGCAAATTTTTAATACGCCGAGGATTGCCTTTTCTATAGTGAATTTGTCAAAAAATAAATTTTTACTGTCGCAAATTTTAAATACGCCGAGGATTGCCTTTTCTATAGTAAATTTATCAAAAAATAATTTTTTACTGTCGCAAATTTTAAATACGCCGAGGATTGCCTTTTCTATAGTAAATTTTTCAAAAAATAATTTTTTACTGTCGCAAATTTTAAATACGCCGAGGATTGCCTTTTCTATAGTAAATTTTTCAAAAAATTATTTTTTACTGTCGCAAATTTTAAATACGCCGAGGATTGCCTTTTCTATAGTAAATTTTTCAAAAAATAATTTTTTACTGTCGCAAATTTTAAATACGTCGAGGATTGACTTTTCTATAGTAAATTTATCAAAAAATTATTTTTTACGGTCGCAAATTTTTAATACGCCGAGGATTGCCTTTCCTATAGTGAATTTCTCAAAAAATAAATTTTTACTGTCGCAAATTTTAAATACGCCGAGGATTGCCTTTTCTATAGTAAATTTATCAAAAATAATTTTTTACTGTCGCAAATTTTAAATACGCCGAGGATTGCCTTTTCTATAGTAAATTTTTCAAAAAATAATTTTTTACTATCGCAAATTTTAAATACGCCGAGGATTGCCTTTTCTATAGTAAATTTTTTCAAAAAATAATTTTTTACTGTCGCAAATTTTAAATACGCCGAGGATTGCCTTTTCTATAGTAAATTTTTCAAAAAATAATTTTTTACTGTCGCAAATTTAAATACGCCGAATACTGCCTTTTCTATACTAAATTTCTCAAAAAAGAATATTTTACTGTCGCAAATTTTAAATACGTCGAGCATTGCCTTTTCTATAGTAAATTTCCCAAAAAATTATTTTTTACGGTCGCAAATTTTTAATACGCCGAGGATTGCCTTTTCTATAGTGAATTTGTCAAAAAATAAATTTTTACTGTCGCAAATTTTAAATACGCCGAGGATTGCCTTTTCTATAGTAAATTTTTCAAAAAATAATTTTTTACTGTCGCAAATTTTAAATACGCCGAGGATTGCCTTTTCTATAGTAAATTTTTCAAAAAATAATTTTTTACTGTCGCAAACTTTAAATACCCCGAGGATTGCCTTTTCTATAGTAAATTTTTCAAAAAATAATTTTTTACTGTCGCAAATTTTAAATACGCCGAGGATTGCCTTTTCTATAGTAAATGTTTCAAAAAATAATTTTTTACTGTCGCAAATTGTAAATACGCCGAGGATTGCCTTTTCTATAGTAAATTTTTCAAAAAATAATTTTTTACTGTCGCAAATGTTAAATACGCCGAGGATTGCCTTTTCTATAGTAAATTTTTCAAAAAATAATTTTTTACTGTCGCAAATTTTAAATACGCCGAGGATTGCCTTTTCTGTAGTAAATTTTTCAAAAAATAATTTTTTACTGTCGCAAATTTTAAATACGAAGAGGATTGCCTTTTCTATAGTAAATTTTTCAAAAAATAATTTTTTACTGTCGCAAATTTTAAATACGCCGAGGATTGCCTTTTCTATAGTAAATTTTTCAAAAAATAATTTTTTACTGTCGCAAATTTTTAATACGCCGAGGATTGCCTTTTCTATAGTGAATTTGTCAAAAAATAAATTTTTACTGTCGCAAATTTTAAATACGCCGAGGATTGCCTTTTCTATAGTAAATTTTTCAAAAAATAATTTTTTGCTGTCGCAAATTTTAAATACGCCGAGGATTGCCTTTTCTATAGTAAATTTTTCAAAAAATAATTTTTCATTGTCGCAAATTTTAAATACGCCGAGAATTGCCTTTTCTATAGTAAATTTTTCAAAAAATAATTTTTTACTGTCGCAAATTTTAAACACGCCGAGGATTGCCTTTCTATAGTAAATTTTTCAAAAAATAATTTTTTATTGTCGCAAATTTTAAATACGCCGAGGATTGCCTTTTCTATAGTAAATTTTTCAAAAAATAATTTTTTACTGTCGCAAATTTTAAATACGCCGAGGATTGCCTTTTCTATAGTAAATTTTTCAAAAAATAATATTTTACTGTCGCAAATTTTAAATACGCCGAGGATTGCCTTTTCTATAGTAAATTTTTCAAAAAATAATTTTTTACTGTCGCAAATTTTAAATACGTCGAGGATTGCCTTTTCTATAGTAAATTTATCAAAAAATTATTTTTTACGGTCGCAAATTTTTAATACGCCGAGCATTGCCTTTTCTATAGTGAATTTGTCAAAAAATAAATTTTTACTGTCGCAAATTTTAAATACGCCGAGGATTGCCTTTTCTATAGTAAATTTATCAAAAATAATTTTTTACTGTCGCAAATTTTAAATACGCCGAGGATTGCCTTTTCTATAGTAAATTTTTCAAAAAATAATTTTTTACTGTCGCAAATTTTAAATACGCCGAGGATTGCCTTTTCTATAGTAAATTTTTCAAAAAATAATTTTTTACTATCGCAAATTTTAAATACGCCGAGGATTGCCTTTTCTATAGTAAATTTCTCAAAAAATTATTTTTTACGGTCGCAAATTTTTAATACGCCGAGGATTACCTTTTCTATAGTGAGTTTGTCAAAAAATAAATTTTTACTGTCGCAAATTTTAAATACGCCGAGGATTGCCTTTTCTATAGTAAATTTTTCAAAAAATAATTTTTTACTGTCGCAAATTTTAAATACGCCGAGGATTCCCTTTTCTATAGTAAATTTTTCAAAAAATAATTTTATACTCTCGCAAATTTTAAATACGCCGAGGATTGCCTTTTCTATAGTGAATTTGTCAAAAAATAAATTTTTACTGTCGCAAATTTTATATACGCCGAGGATTGCCTTTTCTATAGTAAATTTTTCAAAAAATAATTTTTTGCTGTCGCAAATTTTAAATACGCCGAGGATTGCCTTTTCTATAGTAAATTTTTCAAAAAATAATTTTTCACTGTCGCAAATTTTAAATACGCCGAGAATTGCCTTTTCTATAGTAAATTTTTCAAAAAATAATTTTTTACTGTCGCAAATTTTAAATACGCCGAGGATTGCCTTTTCTATAGTAAATTTTTCTAAAAATAATTTTTTATTGTCGCAAATTTTAAATACGCCGAGGATTGCCTTTTCTATAGTAAATTTTTCAAAAAATAATTTTTTACTGTCGCAAATTTTAAATACGCCGAGGATTGCCATTTCTATAGTAAATTTTTCAAAAAATAATTTTTTACTGTCGCAAATTTTAAATACGCCGAGGATTGCCTTTTCTATAGTAAATTTTTCAAAAAATAATTTTTTACTGTCGCAAATTTTAAATACGCCGAGGATTGCCTTTTCTATAGTAAATTTTTCAAAAAATAATTTTTTACTGTCGCAAATTTTAAATACGCCGAGGATTGCCTTTTCTATAGTAAATATTTCAAAAAATAATTTTTCACTGTCACAAATTTTAAATACGCCGAGGATTGCCTTTTCTATAGTGAATTTGTCAAAAAATAAATTTTTACTGTCGCAAATTTAAAATACGCCGAGGATTGCCTTTTCTATAGTAAATTTTTCAAAAAATAATTTTTTACTGTCGCAAATTTTAAATACGCCGAGGATTGCCTTTTCTATAGTAAATTTTTCAAAAAATAATTTTTTACTGTCGAAAATTTTAAATACGCCGAGGATTGCCTTTTCTATAGTAAATTTTTCAAAAAATAATTTTTTACTGTCGCAAATTTTAAGTACGCCGAGGATTGCCTTTTCTATAGTAAATTTTTCAAAAAATAATTTTTTACTGTCGCAAATTTTAAATACGCCGAGGATTGCCTTTTCTATAGTAAATTTTTCAAAAAATAATTTTTTACTGTCGCAAATTTTTAATACGTCGAGGATTGCCTTTTCCATAGTAACTTTCTCAAAAAATTATTTTTTACGGTCGCAAATTTTTAATATGCCGAGCATTGCCTTTTCTATAGTGAATTTGTCAAAAAATAAATTTTTACTGTCGCAAATTTTAAATACGCCGAGGATTGCCTTTTCTATAGTAAATTTATCAAAAAATAATTATTTACTGTCGCAAATTTTAAATACGCCGAGGATTGCCTTTTCTATAGTAAATTTTTCAAAAAATAATTTTTTACTGTCGCAAATTTTAAATACGCCGAGGATTGCCTTTTCTATAGTAAATTTTTCAAAAAATAATTTTTTACTGTCGCAAATTTTAAATATGCCGAGGATTGCCTTTTCTATAGTAAATTTCTCAAAAAATTATTTTTTACGGTCGCAAATTTTTAATACGCCGAGGATTGCCTTTTCTATAGTGAATTTGTCAAAAAATAAATTTTTACTGTCGCAAATTTTAAATACGCCGAGGATTGCCTTTTCTATAGTAAATTTATCAAAAAATAATTTTTTACTGTCGCAAATTTTAAATACGCCGAGGATTGCCTTTTCTATAGTAAATTTTTCAAAAAATAATTTTTTACTGTCGCAAATTTTAAATACGCCGAGGATTGCCTTTTCTATAGTAAATTTTACAAAAAATTATATTTTACTGTCGCAAATTTTAAATACGCCGAGGATTGCCTTTTCTATAGTAAATTTTTCAAAAAATAATTTTTTACTGTCGCAAATTTTAAATATGCCGAGGATTGCCTTTTCTATAGTAAATTTCTCAAAAAATTATTTTTTACGGTCGCAAATTTTTAATACGCCGAGCATTGCCTTTTCTATAGTGAATTTGTCAAAAAAGAAATTTTTACTGTCGCAAATTTTAAATACGCCGAGGATTGCCTTTTCTATAGTAAATTTATCAAAAAATAATTTTTTACTGTCGCAAATTTTAAATACGCCGAGGATTGCCTTTTCTATAGTAAATTTTTCAAAAAATAATTTTTTACTGTCGCAAATTTTAAATACGCCGAGGATTGCCTTTTCTATAGTAAATTTTTCAAAAAATAATTTTTTACTGTCGCAAATTTTAAATACGCCGAGGATTGCCTTTTCTATAGTAAATTTCTCAAAAAATTATATTTTATGGTCGCAAATTTTTTAATTCGCAGAGGATTACCTTTTCTATAGTGAATTTGTCAAAAAATAAATTTTTACTGTCGCAAATTTTAAATACGCCGAGGATTGCCTTTTCTATAGTAAATTTTTCAAAAAATAATTTTTTACTGTCGCAAATTTTAAATACGCCGAGGATTGCCTTTTCTATAGTAAAATTTTCAAAAAATAATTTTTTACTCTCGCAAATTTTAAATACGCCGAGGATTGCCTTTTCTATAGTAAATTTTTCAAAAAATAATTTTTTACTGCCGCAAATTTTAAATACGCCGAGGATTGCCTTTTCTATAGTAAATTTTTCAAAAAATAATTTTTTACTGTCGCAAATTTTAAATACGCCGAGGATTGCCTTTTCTATAGTAAATTTTTCAAAAAATAATTTTTTACTGTCGCAAATTTTAAATACGTCGAGGATTGCCTTTTCTATAGTAAATTTCTCAAACAATTATTTTTTACGGTCGCAAATTTTTAATACGCCGAGGATTGCCTTTTCTATAGTGAATTTGTCAAAAAATAAATTTTTACTGTCGCAAATTTTAAATGCGCCGAGGATTGCCTTTTCTATAGTAAATTTTTCAAAAAATAATTTTTTACTGCCGCAAATTTTAAATACGCCGAGGATTGCCTTTTCTATAGTAAATTTTTCAAAAAATAATTTTTTACTGTCGCAAATTTTAAATACGCCGAGGATTGCCTTTTCTATAGTAAATTTTTCAAAAAATAATTTTTTACTGTCGCAAATTTTAAATACGCCGAGGACTGCCTTTTCTAGTGTAAATTTTTCAAAAAATAATTTTTTACTGTCGCAAATTTTAAATACGTCGAGGATTGCCTTTTCTATAGTAAATTTCCCAAAAAATTGTTTTTTACGGTCGCAAATTTTTAATACGCCGAGGATTGCCTTTTCTATAGTGAATTTGTCAAAAAATAAATTTTTACTGTCGCAAATTTTAAATACGCCGAGGATTGCCTTTTCTATAGTAAATTTTTCAAAAAATAATTTTTTACTGTCGCAAATTTTAAATACGCCGAGGATTGCCTTTTCTATAGTAAATTTTTCAAAAAATAATTTTTTACTGTCGCAAATTTTAAATACGCCGAGGATTGCCTTTTCTATAGTAAATTTTTCAAAAAATAATTTTTTACTGTCGCAAATTTCAAATACGCCGAGGATTGCCTTTCCTATAGTAAATTTTTCAAAAAATAATTTTTTACTGTCGCAAATTTTAAAGACGCCGAGGATTGCCTTTTCTATAGTAAATTTTTCAAAAAATAATTTTTTACTGTCGCAAATTTTAAATACGCCGAGGATTGCCTTTTCTATAGTAAATTTTTCAAAAAATAATTTTTTACTGTCGCAAATTTTAAATACGCCGAGGATTGCCTTTTCTATAGTAAATTTTTCAAAAAATAATTTTTTACTGTCGCAAATTTTAAATACGCCGAGGATTGCCTTTTCTATAGTAAATTTTTCAAAAAATAATTTTTTACTGTCGCAAACTTTAAATACCCCGAGGATTGCCTTTTCTATAGTAAATTTTTCAAAAAATAATTTTTTACTGTCGCAAATTTTAAATACGCCGAGGATTGCCTTTTCTATAGTAAATGTTTCAAAAAATAATTTTTTACTGTCGCAAATTTTAAATACGCCGAGGATTGCCTTTTCTATAGTAAATTTTTCAAAAAATAATTTTTTACTGTCGCAAATGTTAAATACGCCGAGGATTGCCTTTTCTATAGTAAATTTTTCAAAAAATAATTTTTTACTGTCGCAAATTTTAAATACGCCGAGGATTGCCTTTTCTGTAGTAAATTTTTCAAAAAATAATTTTTTACTGTCGCAAATTTTAAATACGAAGAGGATTGCCTTTTCTATAGTAAATTTTTCAAAAAATAATTTTTTACTGTCGCAAATTTTAAATACGCCGAGGATTGCCTTTTCTATAGTAAATTTTTCAAAAAATAATTTTTTACTGTCGCAAATTTTTAATACGCCGAGGATTGCCTTTTCTATAGTGAATTTGTCAAAAAATAAATTTTTACTGTCGCAAATTTTAAATACGCCGAGGATTGCCTTTTCTATAGTAAATTTTTCAAAAAATAATTTTTTGCTGTCGCAAATTTTAAATACGCCGAGGATTGCCTTTTCTATAGTAAATTTTTCAAAAAATAATTTTTCATTGTCGCAAATTTTAAATACGCCGAGAATTGCCTTTTCTATAGTAAATTTTTCAAAAAATAATTTTTTACTGTCGCAAATTTTAAACACGCCGAGGATTGCCTTTCTATAGTAAATTTTTCAAAAAATAATTTTTTATTGTCGCAAATTTTAAATACGCCGAGGATTGCCTTTTCTATAGTAAATTTTTCAAAAAATAATTTTTTACTGTCGCAAATTTTAAATACGCCGAGGATTGCCTTTTCTATAGTAAATTTTTCAAAAAATAATTTTTTACTGTCGCAAATTTTAAATACGCCGAGGATTGCCTTTTCTATAGTAAATTTTTCAAAAAATAATTTTTTACTGTCGCAAATTTTAAATACGTCGAGGATTGCCTTTTCTATAGTAAATTTATCAAAAAATTATTTTTTACGGTCGCAAATTTTTAATACGCCGAGCATTGCCTTTTCTATAGTGAATTTGTCAAAAAATAAATTTTTACTGTCGCAAATTTTAAATACGCCGAGGATTGCCTTTTCTATAGTAAATTTATCAAAAAATAATTTTTTACTGTCGCAAATTTTAAATACGCCGAGGATTGCCTTTTCTATAGTAAATTTTTCAAAAAATAATTTTTTACTGTCGCAAATTTTAAATACGCCGAGGATTGCCTTTTCTATAGCAAATTTTTCAAAAAATAATTTTTTACTGTCGCAAATTTTAAATACGCCGAGGATTGCCTTTTCTATAGTAAATTTCTCAAAAAATTATTTTTTACGGTCGCAAATTTTTAATACGCCGAGGATTACCTTTTCTATAGTGAGTTTGTCAAAAAATAAATTTTTACTGTCGCAAATTTTAAATACGCCGAGGATTGCCTTTTCTATAGTAAATTTTTCAAAAAATAATTTTTTACTGTCGCAAATTTTAAATACGCCGAGGATTCCCTTTTCTATAGTAAATTTTTCAAAAAATAATTTTATACTCTCGCAAATTTTAAATACGCCGAGGATTGCCTTTTCTATAGTGAATTTGTCAAAAAATAAATTTTTACTGTCGCAAATTTTATATACGCCGAGGATTGCCTTTTCTATAGTAAATTTTTCAAAAAATAATTTTTTGCTGTCGCAAATTTTAAATACGCCGAGGATTGCCTTTTCTATAGTAAATTTTTCAAAAAATAATTTTTCACTGTCGCAAATTTTAAATACGCCGAGAATTGCCTTTTCTATAGTAAATTTTTCAAAAAATAATTTTTTACT
Source organism: Dioctria rufipes (assembly GCA_963924295.1). Classification (NCBI taxonomy): domain Eukaryota; kingdom Metazoa; phylum Arthropoda; class Insecta; order Diptera; family Asilidae; genus Dioctria; species Dioctria rufipes. The sequence goes on from CAWUPM010000462.1 coordinate 52,393, forward strand.
GTCGCAAATTTTAAATACGCCGAGGATTGCCTTTTCTATAGTAAATTTTTCTAAAAATAATTTTTTATTGTCGCAAATTTTAAATACGCCGAGGATTGCCTTTTCTATAGTAAATTTTTCAAAAAATAATTTTTTACTGTCGCAAATTTTAAATACGCCGAGGATTGCCATTTCTATAGTAAATTTTTCAAAAAATAATTTTTTACTGTCGCAAATTTTAAATACGCCGAGGATTGCCTTTTCTATAGTAAATTTTTCAAAAAATAATTTTTTACTGTCGCAAATTTTAAATACGCCGAGGATTGCCTTTTCTATAGTAAATTTTTCAAAAAATAATTTTTTACTGTCGCAAATTTTAAATACGCCGAGGATTGCCTTTTCTATAGTAAATATTTCAAAAAATAATTTTTCACTGTCACAAATTTTAAATACGCCGAGGATTGCCTTTTCTATAGTGAATTTGTCAAAAAATAAATTTTTACTGTCGCAAATTTAAAATACGCCGAGGATTGCCTTTTCTATAGTAAATTTTTCAAAAAATAATTTTTTACTGTCGCAAATTTTAAATACGCCGAGGATTGCCTTTTCTATAGTAAATTTTTCAAAAAATAATTTTTTACTGTCGCAAATTTTAAATACGCCGAGGATTGCCTTTTCTATAGTAAATTTTTCAAAAAATAATTTTTTACTGTCGCAAATTTTAAGTACGCCGAGGATTGCCTTTTCTATAGTAAATTTTTCAAAAAATAATTTTTTACTGTCGCAAATTTTAAATACGCCGAGGATTGCCTTTTCTATAGTAAATTTTTCAAAAAATAATTTTTTACTGTCGCAAATTTTTAATACGTCGAGGATTGCCTTTTCCATAGTAACTTTCTCAAAAAATTATTTTTTACGGTCGCAAATTTTTAATATGCCGAGCATTGCCTTTTCTATAGTGAATTTGTCAAAAAATAAATTTTTACTGTCGCAAATTTTAAATACGCCGAGGATTGCCTTTTCTATAGTAAATTTATCAAAAAATAATTATTTACTGTCGCAAATTTTAAATACGCCGAGGATTGCCTTTTCTATAGTAAATTTTTCAAAAAATAATTTTTTACTGTCGCAAATTTTAAATACGCCGAGGATTGCCTTTTCTATAGTAAATTTTTCAAAAAATAATTTTTTACTGTCGCAAATTTTAAATATGCCGAGGATTGCCTTTTCTATAGTAAATTTCTCAAAAAATTATTTTTTACGGTCGCAAATTTTTAATACGCCGAGGATTGCCTTTTCTATAGTGAATTTGTCAAAAAATAAATTTTTACTGTCGCAAATTTTAAATACGCCGAGGATTGCCTTTTCTATAGTAAATTTATCAAAAAATAATTTTTTACTGTCGCAAATTTTAAATACGCCGAGGATTGCCTTTTCTATAGTAAATTTTTCAAAAAATAATTTTTTACTGTCGCAAATTTTAAATACGCCGAGGATTGCCTTTTCTATAGTAAATTTTACAAAAAATTATATTTTACTGTCGCAAATTTTAAATACGCCGAGGATTGCCTTTTCTATAGTAAATTTTTCAAAAAATAATTTTTTACTGTCGCAAATTTTAAATACGCCGAGGATTGCCTTTTCTATAGTAAATTTTTCAAAAAATAATTTTTTACTGTCCCAAATTTTAAATATGCCGAGGATTGCCTTTTCTATAGTAAATTTCTCAAAAAATTATTTTTTACGGTCGCAAATTTTTAATACGCCGAGCATTGCCTTTTCTATAGTGAATTTGTCAAAAAAGAAATTTTTACTGTCGCAAATTTTAAATACGCCGAGGATTGCCTTTTCTATAGTAAATTTATCAAAAAATAATTTTTTACTGTCGCAAATTTTAAATACGCCGAGGATTGCCTTTTCTATAGTAAATTTTTCAAAAAATAATTTTTTACTGTCGCAAATTTTAAATACGCCGAGGATTGCCTTTTCTATAGTAAATTTTTCAAAAAATAATTTTTTACTGTCGCAAATTTTAAATACGCCGAGGATTGCCTTTTCTATAGTAAATTTCTCAAAAAATTATATTTTATGGTCGCAAATTTTTTAATTCGCAGAGGATTACCTTTTCTATAGTGAATTTGTCAAAAAATAAATTTTTACTGTCGCAAATTTTAAATACGCCGAGGATTGCCTTTTCTATAGTAAATTTTTCAAAAAATAATTTTTTACTGTCGCAAATTTTAAATACGCCGAGGATTGCCTTTTCTATAGTAAAATTTTCAAAAAATAATTTTTTACTCTCGCAAATTTTAAATACGCCGAGGATTGCCTTTTCTATAGTAAATTTTTCAAAAAATAATTTTTTACTGCCGCAAATTTTAAATACGCCGAGGATTGCCTTTTCTATAGTAAATTTTTCAAAAAATAATTTTTTACTGTCGCAAATTTTAAATACGCCGAGGATTGCCTTTTCTATAGTAAATTTTTCAAAAAATAATTTTTTACTGTCGCAAATTTTAAATACGTCGAGGATTGCCTTTTCTATAGTAAATTTCTCAAACAATTATTTTTTACGGTCGCAAATTTTTAATACGCCGAGGATTGCCTTTTCTATAGTGAATTTGTCAAAAAATAAATTTTTACTGTCGCAAATTTTAAATGCGCCGAGGATTGCCTTTTCTATAGTAAATTTTTCAAAAAATAATTTTTTACTGCCGCAAATTTTAAATACGCCGAGGATTGCCTTTTCTATAGTAAATTTTTCAAAAAATAATTTTTTACTGTCGCAAATTTTAAATACGCCGAGGATTGCCTTTTCTATAGTAAATTTTTCAAAAAATAATTTTTTACTGTCGCAAATTTTAAATACGCCGAGGACTGCCTTTTCTAGTGTAAATTTTTCAAAAAATAATTTTTTACTGTCGCAAATTTTAAATACGTCGAGGATTGCCTTTTCTATAGTAAATTTCCCAAAAAATTGTTTTTTACGGTCGCAAATTTTTAATACGCCGAGGATTGCCTTTTCTATAGTGAATTTGTCAAAAAATAAATTTTTACTGTCGCAAATTTTAAATACGCCGAGGATTGCCTTTTCTATAGTAAATTTTTCAAAAAATAATTTTTTACTGTCGCAAATTTTAAATACGCCGAGGATTGCCTTTTCTATAGTAAATTTTTCAAAAAATAATTTTTTACTGTCGCAAATTTTAAATACGCCGAGGATTGCCTTTTCTATAGTAAATTTTTCAAAAAATAATTTTTTACTGTCGCAAATTTCAAATACGCCGAGGATTGCCTTTTCTATAGTAAATTTTTCAAAAATAATTTTTTACTGTCGCAAATTTTAAAGACGCCGAGGATTGACTTTTCTATAGTAAATTTTTCAAAAAATAATTTTTTACTGTCGCAAATTTTAAATACGCCGAGGATTGCCTTTTCTATAGTAAATTTTTCAAAAAATAATTTTTTACTGTCGCAAATTTTAAATACGCCGAGGATTGCCTTTTCTATAGTAAATTTTTCAAAAAATAGTTTTTTACTGTCACAAATTTTAAATACGCCGAGGATTGCCTTTTCTATAGTAAATATTTCAAAAAATAATTTTTTACTGTCGCAAATTTTAAATACGCCGAGGATTGCCTTTTCTATAGTAAATTTTTCAAAAAATAATTTTTTACTGTCGCAAATTTTAAATACGTCGAGGATTGCCTTTTCTATAGTAAATTTCTCAAAAAATTATTTTTTACGGTCGCAAATTTTTAATACGCCGAGAATTGCCTTTTCTATAGTAAATTTTTCAAAAAATAATTTTTTACTGTCGCAAATTTTAAATACGCCGAGGATTGCCTTTTCTATAGTAAATTTTTCAAAAAATAATTTTTTACTGTCACAAATTTTAAATACGCCGAGGATTGCCTTTTCTATAGTGAATTTGTCAAAAAATAAATTTTTACTGTCGCAAATTTAAAATACGCCGAGGATTGCCTTTTCTATAGTAAATTTTTCAAAAAATAATTTTTTACTGTCGCAAATTTTAAATACGCCGAGGATTGCCTTTTCTATAGTAAATTTTTCAAAAAATAATTTTTTACTGTCGCAAATTTTAAATACGCCGAGGATTGCCTTTTCTATAGTAAATTTTTCAAAAAATAATTTTTTACTGTCGCAAATTTTAAGTACGCCGAGGATTGCCTTTTCTATAGTAAATTTTTCAAAAAATAATTTTTTACTGTCGCAAATTTTAAATACGCCGAGGATTGCCTTTTCTATAGTAAATTTTTCAAAAAATAATTTTTTACTGTCGCAAATTTTTAATACGTCGAGGATTGCCTTTTCCATAGTAAATTTCTCAAAGAATTATTTTTTACGGTCGCAAATTTTTAATATGCCGAGCATTGCCTTTTCTATAGTGAATTTGTCAAAAAATAAATTTTTACTGTCGCAAATTTTAAATACGCCGAGGATTGCCTTTTCTATAGTAAATTTATCAAAAAATAATTTTTTACTGTCGCAAATTTTAAATACGCCGAGGATTGCCTTTTCTATAGTAAATTTTTCAAAAAATAATTTTTTACTGTCGCAAATTTTAAATACGCCGAGGATTGCCTTTTCTATAGTAAATTTTTCAAAAAATAATTTTTTACTGTCGCAAATTTTAAATATGCCGAGGATTGCCTTTTCTATAGTATATTTCTCAAAAAATTATTTTTTACGGTCGCAAATTTTTAATACGCCGAGGATTGCCTTTTCTATAGTGAATTTGTCAAAAAATAAATTTTTACTGTCGCAAATTTTAAATACGCCGAGGATTGCCTTTTCTATAGTAAATTTATCAAAAAATAATTTTTTACTGTCGCAAATTTTAAATACGCCGAGGATTGCCTTTTCTATAGTAAATTTTTCAAAAAATAATTTTTTACTGTCGCAAATTTTAAATACGCCGAGGATTGCCTTTTCTATAGTAAATTTTACAAAAAATTATATTTTACTGTCGCAAATTTTAAATACGCCGAGGATTGCCTTTTCTATAGTAAATTTTTCAAAAAATAATTTTTTACTGTCGCAAATTTTAAATACGCCGAGGATTGCCTTTTCTATAGTAAATTTTTCAAAAAATAATTTTTTACTGTCGCAAATTTTAAATATGCCGAGGATTGCCTTTTCTATAGTAAATTTCTCAAAAAATTATTTTTTACGGTCGCAAATTTTTAATACGCCGAGCATTGCCTTTTCTATAGTGAATTTGTCAAAAAAGAAATTTTTACTGTCGCAAATTTTAAATACGCCGAGGATTGCCTTTTCTATAGTAAATTTATCAAAAAATAATTTTTTACTGTCGCAAATTTTAAATACGCCGAGGATTGCCTTTTCTATAGTAAATTTTTCAAAAAATAATTTTTTACTGTCGCAAATTTTAAATACGCCGAGGATTGCCTTTTCTATAGTAAATTTTTCAAAAAATAATTTTTTACTGTCGCAAATTTTAAATACGCCGAGGATTGCCTTTTCTATAGTAAATTTCTCAAAAAATTATATTTTATGGTCGCAAATTTTTTAATTCGCAGAGGATTACCTTTTCTATAGTGAATTTGTCAAAAAATAAATTTTTACTGTCGCAAATTTTAAATACGCCGAGGATTGCCTTTTCTATAGTAAATTTTTCAAAAAATTATTTTTTACTGTCGCAAATTTTAAATACGCCGAGGATTGCCTTTTCTATAGTAAATTTTTCAAAAAATAATTTTTTACTCTCGCAAATTTTAAATACGCCGAGGATTGCCTTTTCTATAGTAAATTTTTCAAAAAATAATTTTTTACTGCCGCAAATTTTAAATACGCCGAGGATTGCCTTTTCTATAGTAAATTTTTCAAAAAATAATTTTTTACTGTCGCAAATTTTAAATACGCCGAGGATTGCCTTTTCTATAGTAAATTTTTCAAAAAATAATTTTTTACTGTCGCAAATTTTAAATACGTCGAGGATTGCCTTTTCTATAGTAAATTTCTCAAACAATTATTTTTTACGGTCGCAAATTTTTAATACGCCGAGGATTGCCTTTTCTATAGTGAATTTGTCAAAAAATAAATTTTTACTGTCGCAAATTTTAAATGCGCCGAGGATTGCCTTTTCTATAGTAAATTTTTCAAAAAATAATTTTTTACTGCCGCAAATTTTAAATACGCCGAGGATTGCCTTTTCTATAGTAAATTTTTCAAAAAATAATTTTTTACTGTCGCAAATTTTAAATACGCCGAGGATTGCCTTTTCTATAGTAAATTTTTCAAAAAATAATTTTTTACTGTCGCAAATTTTAAATACGCCGAGGACTGCCTTTTCTAGTGTAAATTTTTCAAAAAATAATTTTTTACTGTCGCAAATTTTAAATACGTCGAGGATTGCCTTTTCTATAGTAAATTTCCCAAAAAATTGTTTTTTACGGTCGCAAATTTTTAATACGCCGAGGATTGCCTTTTCTATAGTGAATTTGTCAAAAAATAAATTTTTACTGTCGCAAATTTTAAATACGCCGAGGATTGCCTTTTCTATAGTAAATTTTTCAAAAAATAATTTTTTACTGTCGCAAATTTTAAATACGCCGAGGATTGCCTTTTCTATAGTAAATTTTTCAAAAAATAATTTTTTACTGTCGCAAATTTTAAATACGCCGAGGATTGCCTTTTCTATAGTAAATTTTTCAAAAAATAATTTTTTACTGTCGCAAATTTCAAATATGCCGAGGATTGCCTTTTCTATAGTAAATTTTTCAAAAAATAATTTTTTACTGTCGCAAATTTTAAAGACGCCGAGGATTGCCTTTTCTATAGTAAATTTTTCAAAAAATAATTTTTTACTGTCGCAAATTTTAAATACGCCGAGGATTGCCTTTTCTATAGTAAATTTTTCAAAAAATAATTTTTTACTGTCGCAAATTTTAAATACGCCGAGGATTGCCTTTTCTATAGTAAATTTTTCAAAAAATAGTTTTTTTACTGTCGCAAATTTTAAATACGCCGAGGATTGCCTTTTCTATAGTAAATTTTTCAAAAAATAATTTTTTACTGTCGCAAATTTTAAATACGCCGAGGATTGCCTTTTCTATAGTAAATTTTTCAAAAAATAATTTTTTACTGTCGCAAATTTTAAATACGTCGAGGATTGCCTTTTCTATAGTAAATTTCTCAAAAAATTATTTTTTACGGTCGCAAATTTTTAATACGCCGAGAATTGCCTTTTCTAGAGTGAATTTGTCAAAAAATAAATTTTTACTGTCGCAAATTTTAAATACGCCGAGGATTGACTTTTGTATAGTAAATTTATCAAAAAATAATTTTTTACTGTCGCAAATTTTAAATACGCCGAGGATTGCCTTTTCTATAGTAAATTTTTCAAAAAATAATTTTTTACTGTCGCAAATTTCAAATACGCCGAGGATTGCCTTTTCTATAGTAAATTTTTCAAAAAATAATTTTTTACTGTCGCAAATTTTAAATACGCCGAGGATTGCCTTTTCTATAGTAAATTTTTCAAAAAATAGTTTTTTTACTGTCGCAAATTTTAAATACGCCGAGGATTGCCTTTTCTATGGTAAATTTTTCAAAAAATAATTTTTTACTGTCGCAAATTTTAAATACGTCGAGGATTGCCTTTTCTATAGTAAATTTCTCAAAAAATTATTTTTTACGGTCGCAAATTTTTAATACGCCGAGCATTGCCTTTTCTATAGTGAATTTGTCAAAAAATAAATTTTTACTGTCGCAAATTTTAAATACGCCGAGGATTGACTTTTCTATAGTAAATTTATCAAAAAATAATTTTTTACTGTCGCAAATTTCAAATACGCCGAGGATTGCCTTTTCTATAGTAAATTTTTCAAAAAATAATTTTTTACTGTCGCAAATTTTAAAGACGCCGAGGATTGCCTTTTCTATAGTAAATTTTTCAAAAAATAATTTTTTACTGTCGCAAATTTTAAATACGCCGAGGATTGCCTTTTCTATAGTAAATTTTTCAAAAAATAATTTTTTACTGTCGCAAATTTTAAATACGCCGAGGATTGCCTTTTCTATAGTAAATTTTTCAAAAAATAGTTTTTTACTGTCGCAAATTTTAAATACGCCGAGGATTGCCTTTTCTATAGTAAATTTTTCAAAAAATAATTTTTTACTGTCGCAAATTTTAAATACGCCGAGGATTGCCTTTTCTATAGTAAATTTTTCAAAAAATAATTTTTTACTGTCGCAAATTTTAAATACGTCGAGGATTGCCTTTTCTATAGTAAATTTCTCAAAAAATTATTTTTTACGGTCGCAAATTTTTAATACGCCGAGAATTGCCTTTTCTAGAGTGAATTTGTCAAAAAATAAATTTTTACTGTCGCAAATTTTAAATTCGCCGAGGATTGACTTTTGTATAGTAAATTTATCAAAAAATAATTTTTTACTGTCGCAAATTTTAAATACGCCGAGGATTGCCTTTTCTATAGTAAATTTTTCAAAAAATAATTTTTTACTGTCGCAAATTTCAAATACGCCGAGGATTGCCTTTTCTATAGTAAATTTTTCAAAAAATAATTTTTTACTGTCGCAAATTTTAAATACGCCGAGGATTGCCTTTTCTATAGTAAATTTTTCAAAAAATTGTTTTTTTACTGTCGCAAATTTTAAATACGCCGAGGATTGCCTTTTCTATAGTAAATTTTTCAAAAAATAATTTTTTACTGTCGCAAATTTTAAATACGTCGAGGATTGCCTTTTCTATAGTAAATTTCTCAAAAAATTATTTTTTACGGTCGCAAATTTTTAATACGCCGAGCATTGCCTTTTCTATAGTGAATTTGTCAAAAAATAAATTTTTACTGTCGCAAATTTTAAATACGCCGAGGATTGACTTTTCTATAGTAAATTTATCAAAAAATAATTTTTTACTGTCGCAAATTTCAAATACGCCGAGCATTGCCTTTTCTATAGTAAATTTTTCAAAAACTAATTTTTTACTGTCGCAAATTTCAAATACGCCGAGGATTGCCTTTTCTATCGTAAATTTTTCAAAAAATAATTTTTTACTGTCGCAAATTTTAAATACGCCGAGGATTGCCTTTTCTATAGTAAATTTTTCAAAAAATAGTTTTTTACTGTCGCAAATTTTAAATACGCCGAGGATTGCCTTTTCTATAGTAAATTTTTCAAAAAATAATTTTTTACTGTCGCAAATTTTAAATACGTCGAGGATTGCCTTTTCTATAGTAAATTTCTCAAACAATTATTTTTTACGGTCGCAAATTTTTAATACGCCGAGGATTGCCTTTTCTATAGTGAATTTGTCAAAAAATAAAGTTTTACTGTCGCAAATTTTAAATGCGCCGAGGATTGCCTTTTCTATAGTAAATTTTTCAAAATATAATTTTTTACTGTCGCAAATTTTAAATACGCCGAGGATTGCCTTTTCTATAGTAAATTTTTCAAAAAATAATTTTTTACTGTCGCAAATTTTAAATACGCCGAGGATTGCCTTTTCTATAGTAAATTTTTCAAAAAATAATTTTTTACTGTCGCAAATTTCAAATACGCCGAGGATTGCCTTTTCTATAGTAAATTTTTCAAAAAATAATTTTTTACTGTCGCAAATTTTAAATACGCCGAGGATTGCCTTTTCTATAGTAAATTTTTCAAAAAATAATTTTTTACTGTCGCAAATTTTAAATACGCCGAGGATTGCCTTTTCTATAGTAAATTTTTCAAAAAATAGTTTTTTACTGTCGCAAATTTTAAATACGCCGAGGATTGCCTCTTCTATACTAAATTTTTCAAAAAATAATTTTTTACTGTCGCAAATTTTAAATACGTCGAGGATTGCCTTTTCTATAGTAAATTTCTCAAAAAATTATTTTTTACGGTCGCAAATTTTTAATGCGCAGAGCATTGCCTTTTCTATAGTGAATTTGTCAAAAAATAAATTTTTACTGTCGCAAATTTTAAATACGCCGAGGATTGACTTTTCTATAGTAAATTTATCAAAAAATAATTTTTTACTGTCGCAAATTTTAAATACGCCGAGGATTGCCTTTTCTATAGTAAATTTTTCAAAAAATAATTTTTTACTGTCGCCAATTTTAAATACGCCGAGGATTGCCTTTTCTATAGTAAATTTTTCAAAAAATAATTTTTTACTGTCGCAAATTTTAAATATGCCGAGGATTGCCTTTTCTATAGTAAATTTCTCAAAAAATTATTTTTTACGGTCGCAAATTTTTAATACGCCGAGGATTGCCTTTTCTATAGTGAATTTGTCAAAAAATAAATTTTTAGTGTCGCAAATTTTAAATACGCCGAGGATTGCCTTTTCTATAGTAAATTTTTCAAAAAATTATTTTTTACTGTCGCAAATTTTAAATACGCCGAGGATTGCCTTTTCTGTAGTAAATTTTTCAAAAAATAATTTTTTACTGTCGCAAATTTTAAATACGCCGAGGATTGCCTTTTCTATAGTAAATTTTTCAAAAAATAATTTTTTACTGCCGCAAATTTTAAATACGCCGAGGATTGCCTTTTCTATAGTAAATTTTTCAAAAAATAATTTTTTACTGTCGCAAATTTTAAATACGCCTAGGATTGCCTTTTCTATAGTAAATTTTTCAAAAAATAATTTTTTACTGTCGCAAATTTTAAATACGTCGAGGATTGCCTTTTCTATAGTAAATTTCTCAAAAAATTATTTTTTACGTTCGCAAATTTTTAATACGCCGAGGATTGAGTTTTCTATAGTAAATTTTTCAAAAAATAATTTTTTACTATCGCAAATTTCAAATACGCCGAGGATTGCCTTTTCTATAGTAAATTTCTCAAAAAATAATTTTTTACTGTCGCAAATTTTAAATACGCCGAGGATTGCCTTTTCTATAGTAAATTTTTCAAAAAATAATTTTTTACTGTCGCAAATTTTAAATACGTCGAGGATTGCCTTTTCTATAGTAAATTTCTCAAAAAATTATTTTTTACGGTCGCAAATTTTTAATGCGCAGAGCATTGCCTTTTCTATAGTGAATTTGTCAAAAAATAAATTTTTACTGTCGCAAATTTTAAATACGCCGAGGATTGACTTTTCTATAGTAAATTTATCAAAAAATAATTTTTTACTGTCGCAAATTTTAAATACGCCGAGGATTGCCTTTTCTATAGTAAATTTTTCAAAAAATAATTTTTTACTGTCGCCAATTTTAAATACGCCGAGGATTGCCTTTTCTATAGTAAATTTTTCAAAAAATAATTTTTTACTGTCGCAAATTTTAAATATGCCGAGGATTGCCTTTTCTATAGTAAATTTCTCAAAAAATTATTTTTTACGGTCGCAAATTTTTAATACGCCGAGGATTGCCTTTTCTATAGTGAATTTTTCAAAAAATAAATTTTTAGTGTCGCAAATTTTAAATACGCCGAGGATTGCCTTTTCTATAGTAAATTTTTCAAAAAATTATTTTTTACTGTCGCAAATTTTAAATACGCCGAGGATTGCCTTTTCTGTAGTAAATTTTTCAAAAAATAATTTTTTACTGTCGCAAATTTTAAATACGCCGAGGATTGTCTTTTCTATAGTAAATTTTTCAAAAAATAATTTTTTACTGCCGCAAATTTTAAATACGCCGAGGATTGCCTTTTCTATAGTAAATTTTTCAAAAAATAATTTTTTACTGTCGCAAATTTTAAATACGCCTAGGATTGCCTTTTGTATAGTAAATTTTTCAAAAAATAATTTTTTACTGTCGCAAATTTTAAATACGTCGAGGATTGCCTTTTCTATAGTAAATTTCTCAAAAAATTATTTTTTACGTTCGCAAATTTTTAATACGCCGAGGATTGAGTTTTCTATAGTAAATTTTTCAAAAAATAATTTTTTACTATCGCAAATTTCAAATACGCCGAGGATTGCCTTTTCTATAGTAAATTTCTCAAAAAATAATTTTTTACTGTCGCAAATTTTAAATACGCCGAGGATTGCCTTTTCTATAGTAAATTTTTCAAAAAATAATTTTTTACTATCGCAAATTTCAAATACGCCGAGGATTGCCTTTTCTATAGTAAATTTCTCAAAAAATAATTTTTTACTGTCGCAAATTTTAAATACGCCGAGGATTGCCTTTTCTATAGTAAATTTTTCAAAAAATAATTTTTTACTGTCGCAAATTTTAAATACGCCGAGGATTGCCTTTTCTATAGTAAATTTATCAAAAAATGATTTTTTACTGTCGCAAATTTTAAATACGCCGAGGATTGCCTTTTCTATAGTAAATTTTTCAAATAATAATTTTTTACTGTCGCAAATTTTAAATACGTCGAGGATTGCCTTTTCTATAGTAAATTTTTCAAAAAATAATTTTTTACTGTTGCAAATTTTAAATACGCCGAGGATTGCCTTTTCTATAGTAAATTTATCAAAAAACAATTTTTTACTGTCGCAAATTTTAAATACGCCGAGGATTGCCTTTTCTATAGTAAATTTTTCAAAAATAATTTTTTACTGTCGCAAATTTTAAATACGCCGAGGATTGCCTTTTCTATAGTAAATTTTTCAAAAAATAATTTTTTACTATCGCAAATTTCAAATACGCCGAGGATTGCCTTTTCTATAGTAAATTTCTCAAAAAATAATTTTTTACTGTCGCAAATTTTAAATACGCCGAGGATTGCCTTTTCTATAGTAAATTTTTCAAAAAATAATTTTTTACTGTCGCAAATTTTAAATACGCCGAGGATTGCCTTTTCTATAGTAAATTTATCAAAAAATACTTTTTTACTGTCGCAAATTTTAAATACGCGGAGGATTGCCTTTTCTATAGTAAATTTTTCAAAAAATAATTTTTTACTGTCGCAAATTTTAAATACGTCGAGGATTGCCCTTTCTATAGTAAATTTTTCAAAAAATAATTTTTTACTGTCGCAAATTTTAAATACGCCGAGGATTGCCTTTTCTATAGTAAATTTATCAAAAAATTATTTTTTACTGTCACAAATTTTAAATACGCCGAGGATTGCCTTTTCTATAGTAAATTTTTCAAAAAATAATTTTTTACTGTCGCAAATTTTAAATACGTCGAGGATTGCCTTTTCTATAGTAAATTTTTCAAAAAATAATTTTTTACTGTCGCAAATTTTAAATACGCCGAGGATTGCCTTTTCTATAGTAAATTTATCAAAAAATAATTTTTTACTGTCGCAAATTTTAAATACGCCGAGGATTGCCTTTTCTATAGTAAATTTTTCAAAAAATAATTTTTTACTGTCGCAAATTTTAAATACGTCGAGGATTGCCTTTTCTATAGTAAATTTTTCAAAAAATAATTTTTTACTGTCGCAAATTTTAAATACGCCGAGGATTGCCTTTTCTATAGTAAATTTCTCAAAAAATTATTTTTTACGGTCGCAAATTTTAAATACGCCGAGGATTGCCTTTTCTATAGTAAATTTTTCAAAAAATAATTTTTTACTGTCGCAAATTTTAAATACGTCGAGGATTGCCTTTTCTATAGTAAATTTCTCAAAAAATTATTTTTTACGGTCGCAAATTTTTAATACGCCGAGAATTGCCTTTTCTAGAGTGAATTTGTCAAAAAATAATTTTTTACTGTCGCAAATTTTAAATACGTCGAGGATTGCCCTTTCTATAGTAAATTTTTCAAAAAATAATTTTTTACTGTCGCAAATTTTAAATACGCCGAGGATTGCCTTTTCTATAGTAAATTTATCAAAAAATAATTTTTTACTGTGGCAAATTTTAAATACGCCGAGGATTGCCTTTTCTATAGTAAATTTTTCAAAAAATAATTTTTTACTGTCGCAAATTTTAAATACGCCGAGGATTGCCTTTTCTATAGTAAATTTTTTAAAAATAATTTTTTACTGTCGCAAATTTTAAATACGTCGAGGATTGCCTTTTCTATAGTAAATTTTTCAAAAAATAATTTTTTACTGTCGCAAATTTTAAATACGCCGAGGATTGCCTTTTCTATAGTAAATTTATCAAAAAATATTTTTTTACTGTCGCAAATTTTAAATACGTCGAGGATTGCCCTTTCTATAGTAAATTTTTCAAAAAATAATTTTTTACTGTCGCAAATTTTAAATACGCCGAGGATTGCCTTTTCTATAGTAAATTTATCAAAAAATAATTTTTTACTGTCGCAAATTTTAAATACGCCGAGGATTGCCTTTTCTATAGTAAATTTTTCAAAAAATAATTTTTTACTGTCGCAAATTTTAAATACGCCGAGGATTGCCTTTTCTATAGTAAATTTTTCAAAAAATAATTTTTTACTGTCGCAAATTTTAAATACGTCGAGGATTGCCTTTTCTATAGTAAATTTTTCAAAAAATAATTTTTTACTGTCGCAAATTTTAAATACGCCGAGGATTGCCTTTTCTATAGTAAATTTATCAAAAAATAATTTTTTACTGTCGCAAATTTTAAATACGCCGAGGATTGCCTTTTCTATAGTAAATTTTTCAAAAAATAATTTTTTACTGTCGCAAATTTTAAATACGCCGAGGATTGCCTTTTCTATAGTAAATTTTTCAAAAAATAATTTTTTACTGTCGCAAATTTTAAATACGCCGAGGATTGCCTTTTCTATAGTAAATTTTTCAAAAAATAATTTTTTACTGTCGCAAATTTCAAATACGCCGAGGATTGCCTTTTCTATAGTAAATTTTTCAAAAAATAATTTTTTACTGTCGCAAATTTTAAAGACGCCGAGGATTGCCTTTTCTATAGTAAATTTTTCAAAAAATAATTTTTTACTATCGCAAATTTTAAATACGCCGAGGATTGCCTTTTCTATAGTAAATTTTTCAAAAAATTATTTTTTACTGTCGCAAATTTTAAATACGCCGAGGATTGCCTTTTCTATAGTAAATTTTTCAAAAAATAGTTTTTTACTGTCGCAAATTTTAAATACGCCGAGGATTGCCTTTTCTATAGTAAATTTTTCAAAAAATAATTTTTTACTGTCGCAAATTTTAAATACGCCGAGGATTGCCTTTTCTATAGTAAATTTTTCAAAAAATAATTTTTTACTGTCGCAAATTTTAAATACGTCGAGGATTGCCTTTTCTATAGTAAATTTCTCAATAAATTATTTTTTACGGTCGCAAATTTTTAATACGCCGAGAATTGCCTTTTCTAGAGTGAATTTGTCAAAAAATAAATTTTTACTATCGCAAATTTTAAATACGCCGAGGATTGACTTTTGTATAGTAAATTTATCAAAAAATAATTTTTTACTGTCGCAAATTTTAAATACGCCGAGGGTTGCCTTTTCTATAGTAAATTTTTCAAAAAATAATTTTTTACTGTCGCAAATTTCAAATACGCCGAGGATTGCCTTTTCTATAGTAAATTTTTCAAAAAATAATTTTTTACTGTCGCAAATTTTAAATACGCCGAGGATTGCCTTTTCTATAGTAAATTTTTCAAAAAATAGTTTTTTACTGTCGCAAATTTTAAATACGCCGAGGATTGCCTTTTCTATAGTAAATTTTTCAAAAAATAATTTTTTACTGTCGCAAATTTTAAATACGTCGAGGATTGCCTTTTCTATAGTAAATTTCTCAAAAAATTATTTTTTACGGTCGCAAATTTTTAATACGCCGAGCATTGCCTTTTCTATAGTGAATTTGTCAAAAAATAAATTTTTACTGTCGCAAATTTTAAATACGCCGAGGATTGACTTTTCTATAGTAAATTTATCAAAAAATAATTTTTTACTGTCGCAAATTTCAAATACGCCGAGGATTGCCTTTTCTATAGTAAATTTTTCAAAAACTAATTTTTTACTGTCGCAAATTTCAAATACGCCGAGGATTGCCTTTTCTATAGTAAATTTTTCAAAAAATAATTTTTTACTGTCGCAAATTTTAAATACGCCGAGGATTGCCTTTTCTATAGTAAATTTTTCAAAAAATAGTTTTTTACTGTCGCAAATTTTAAATACGCCGAGGATTGCCTTTTCTATAGTAAATTTTTCAAAAAATAATTTTTTACTGTCGCAAATTTTAAATACGTCGAGGATTGCCTTTTCTATAGTAAATTTCTCAAACAATTATTTTTTACGGTCGTAAATTTTTAATACGCCGAGGATTGCCTTTTCTATAGTGAATTTGTCAAAAAATAAATTTTTACTGTCGCAAATTTTAAATGCGCCGAGGATTGCCTTTTCTATAGTAAATTTTTCAAAATATAATTTTTTACTGTCGCAAATTTTAAATACGCCGAGGATTGCCTTTTCTATAGTAAATTTCTCAAAATATAATTTTTTACTGTCGCAAATTTTAAATACGCCGAGGATTGCCTTTTCTATAGTAAATTTTTCAAAAAATAGTTTTTTACTGTCGCAAATTTTAAATACGCCGAGGATTGCCTTTTCTATAGTAAATTTTTCAAAAAATAATTTTTTACTGTCGCAAATTTTAAATACGTCGAGGATTGCCTTTTCTATAGTGAATTTCTCAAACAATTATTTTTTACGGTCGCAAATTTATAATACGCCGAGGATTGCCTTTTCTATAGTGAATTTGTCAAAAAATAAATTTTTACTGTCGCAAATTTTAAATGCGCCGAGGATTGCCTTTTCTATAGTAAATTTTTCAAAATATAATTTTTTACTGTCGCAAATTTTAAATACGCCGAGGATTGCCTTTTCTATAGTAAATTTTTCAAAAAATAATTTTTTACTGTCGCAAATTTTAAAGACGCCGAGGATTGCCTTTTCTATAGTAAATTTTTCAAAAAATAGTTTTTTACTGTCGCAAATTTTAAATACGCCGAGGATTGCCTTTTCTATAGTAAATTTTTCAAAAAATAATTTTTTACTGTCGCAAATTTTAAATACGCCGAGGATTGCCTTTTCTATAGTAAATTTTTCAAAAAATAATTTTTTACTGTCGCAAATTTTAAATACGTCGAGGATTGCCTTTTCTATAGTAAATTTCTCAAAAAATTATTTTTTACGGTCGCAAATTTTTAATACGCCGAGAATTGCCTTTTCTAGAGTGAATTTGTCAAAAAATAAATTTTTACTATCGCAAATTTTAAATACGCCGAGGATTGACTTTTGTATAGTAAATTTATCAAAAAATAATTTTTTACTGTCGCAAATTTTAAATACGCCGAGGGTTGCCTTTTCTATAGTAAATTTTTCAAAAAATAATTTTTTACTGTCGCAAATTTCAAATACGCCGAGGATTGCCTTTTCTATAGTAAATTTTTCAAAAAATAATTTTTTACTGTCGCAAATTTTAAATACGCCGAGGATTGCCTTTTCTATAGTAAATTTTTCAAAAAATAGTTTTTTACTGTCGCAAATTTTAAATACGCCGAGGATTGCCTTTTCTATAGTAAATTTTTCAAAAAATAATTTTTTACTGTCGCAAATTTTAAATACGTCGAGGATTGCCTTTTCTATAGTAAATTTCTCAAAAAATTATTTTTTACGGTCGCAAATTTTTAATACGCCGAGCATTGCCTTTTCTATAGTGAATTTGTCAAAAAATAAATTTTTACTGTCGCAAATTTTAAATACGCCGAGGATTGACTTTTCTATAGTAAATTTATCAAAAAATAATTTTTTACTGTCGCAAATTTCAAATACGCCGAGGATTGCCTTTTCTATAGTAAATTTTTCAAAAACTAATTTTTTACTGTCGCAAATTTCAAATACGCCGAGGATTGCCTTTTCTATAGTAAATTTTTCAAAAAATAATTTTTTACTGTCGCAAATTTTAAATACGCCGAGGATTGCCTTTTCTATAGTAAATTTTTCATAAAATAGTTTTTTACTGTCGCAAATTTTAAATACGCCGAGGATTGCCTTTTCTATAGTAAATTTTTCAAAAAATAATTTTTTACTGTCGCAAATTTTAAATACGTCGAGGATTGCCTTTTCTATAGTAAATTTCTCAAACAATTATTTTTTACGGTCGCAAATTTTTAATACGCCGAGGATTGCCTTTTCTATAGTGAATTTGTCAAAAAATAAATTTTTACTGTCGCAAATTTTAAATGCGCCGAGGATTGCCTTTTCTATAGTAAATTTTTCAAAATATAATTTTTTACTGTCGCAAATTTTAAATACGCCGAGGATTGCCTTTTCTATAGTAAATTTTTCAAAAAATAATTTTTTACTGTCGCAAATTTTAAATACGCCGAGGATTGCCTTTTCTATAGTAAATTTTTCAAAAAATAATTTTTTACTGTCGCAAATTTCAAATACGCCGAGGATTGCCTTTTCTATAGTAAATTTTTCAAAAAATAATTTTTTACTGTCGCAAATTTTAAATACGCCGAGGATTGCCTTTTCTATAGTAAATTTTTCAAAAAATAATTTTTTACTGTCGCAAATTTTAAATACGCCGAGGATTGCCTTTTCTATAGTAAATTTTTCAAAAAATAGTTTTTTACTGTCGCAAATTTTAAATACGCCGAGGATTGCCTCTTCTATACTAAATTTTTCAAAAAATAATTTTTTACTGTCTCAAATTTTAAATACGTCGAGGATTGCCTTTTCTATAGTAAATTTCTCAAAAAATTATTTTTTACGGTCGCAAATTTTTAATACGCCGAGCATTGCCTTTTCTATAGTGAATTTGTCAAAAAATAAATTTTTACTGTCGCAAATTTTAAATACGCCGAGGATTGACTTTTCTATAGTAAATTTATCAAAAAATAATTTTTTACTGTCGCAAATTTTAAATACGCCGAGGATTGCCTTTTCTATAGTAAATTTTTCAAAAAATAATTTTTTACTGTCGCCAATTTTAAATACGCCGAGGATTGCCTTTTCTATAGTAAATTTTTCAAAAAATAATTTTTTACTGTCGCAAATTTTAAATATGCCGAGGATTGCCTTTTCTATAGTAAATTTCTCAAAAAATTATTTTTTACGGTCGCAAATTTTTAATACGCCGAGGATTGCCTTTTCTATAGTGAATTTGTCAAAAAATAAATTTTTAGTGTCGCAAATTTTAAATACGCCGAGGATTGCCTTTTCTATAGTAAATTTTTCAAAAAATTATTTTTTACTGTCGCAAATTTTAAATACGCCGAGGATTGCCTTTTCTGTAGTAAATTTTTCAATAAATAATTTTTTACTGTCGCAAATTTTAAATACGCCGAGGATTGCCTTTTCTATAGTAAATTTTTCAAAAAATAATTTTTTACTGCCGCAAATTTTAAATACGCCGAGGATTGCCTTTTCTATAGTAAATTTTTCAAAAAATAATTTTTTACTGTCGCAAATTTTAAATACGCCTAGGATTGCCTTTTCTATAGTAAATTTTTCAAAAAATAATTTTTTACTGTCGCAAATTTTAAATACGCCGAGGATTGCCTTTTCTATAGTAAATTTTTCAAAAAATAATTTTTTACTGTCGCAAATTTTAAATACGTCGAGGATTGCCTTTTCTATAGTAAATTTTTCAAAAAATAATTTTTTACAGTTGCAAATTTTAAATACGCCGAGGATTGCCTTTTCTATAGTAAATTTATCAAAAAATAATTTTTTACTGTCGCAAATTTTAAATACGCCGAGGATTGCCTTTTCTATAGTAAATTTTTCAAAAAATAATTTTTTACTGTCGCAAATTTTAAATACGCCGAGGATTGCCTTTTCTATAGTAAATTTTTCAAAAAATAATTTTTTACTATCGCAAATTTTAAATACGCCGAGGATTGCCTTTTCTATAGTAAATTTCTCAAAAAATAATTTTTTACTGTCGCAAATTTTAAATACGCCGAGGATTGCCTTTTCTATAGTAAATTTTTCAAAAAATAATTTTTTACTGTCGCAAATTTTAAATACGCCGAGGATTGCCTTTTCTATAGTAAATTTATCAAAAAATAATTTTTTACTGTCGCAAATTTTAAATACGCCGAGGATTGCCTTTTCTATAGTAAATTTTTCAAAAAATAATTTTTTACTGTCGCAAATTTTAAATACGTCGAGGATTGCCCTTTCTATAGTAAATTTTTCAAAAAATAATTTTTTACTGTCGCAAATTTTAAATACGCCGAGGATTGCCTTTTCTATAGTAAATTTATCAAAAAATAATTTTTTACTGTCGCAAATTTTAAATACGCCGAGGATTGCCTTTTCTATAGTAAATTTTTCAAAAAATAATTTTTTACTGTCGCAAATTTTAAATACGTCGAGGATTGCCTTTTCTATAGTAAATTTTTCAAAAAATAATTTTTTACTGTCGCAAATTTTAAATACGCCGAGGATTGCCTTTTCTATAGTAAATTTATCAAAAAATAATTTTTTACTGTCGCAAATTTTAAATACGCCGAGGATTGCCTTTTCTATAGTAAATTTTTCAAAAAATAATTTTTTACTGTCGCAAATTTTAAATACGTCGAGGATTGCCTTTTCTATAGTAAATTTTTCAAAAAATAATTTTTTACTGTCGCAAATTTTAAATACGTCGAGGATTGACTTTTCTATAGTAAATTTCTCAAAAAATTATTTTTTACGGTCGCAAATTTTAAATACGCCGAGGATTGCCTTTTCCATAGTAAATTTTTCAAAAAATAATTTTTTACTGTCGCAAATTTTAAATACGTCGAGGATTGACTTTTCTATAGTAAATTTATCAAAAAATTATTTTTTACTGTCGCAAATTTTTAATACGCCGAGGATTGCCTTTCCTATAGTGAATTTGTCAAAAAATAAATTTTTACTGTCGCAAATTTTAAATACGCCGAGGATTGCCTTTTCTATAGTAAATTTTTCAAAAAATAATTTTTTACTGTCGCAAATTTTAAATACGCCGAGGATTGCCTTTTCTATAGTAAATTTTTCAAAAAATTATTTTTTACTGTCGCAAATTTTAAATACGCCGAGGATTGCCTTTTCTATAGTAAATTTTTCAAAAAATAGTTTTTTTACTGTCGCAAATTTTAAATACGCCGAGGATTGCCTCTTCTATACTAAATTTTTCAAAAAATAATTTTTTACTGTCGCAAATTTTAAATACGTCGAGGATTGCCTTTTCTATAGTAAATTTCTCAAAAAATTATTTTTTACGGTCGCAAATTTTTAATGCGCAGAGCATTGCCTTTTCTATAGTGAATTTGTCAAAAAATAAATTTTTACTGTCGCAAATTTTAAATACGCCGAGGATTGACTTTTCTATAGTAAATTTATCAAAAAATAATTTTTTACTGTCGCAAATTTTAAATACGCCGAGGATTGCCTTTTCTATAGTAAATTTTTCAAAAAATAATTTTTTACTGTCGCCAATTTTAAATACGCCGAGGATTGCCTTTTCTATAGTAAATTTTTCAAAAAATAATTTTTTACTGTCGCAAATTTTAAATATGCCGAGGATTGCCTTTTCTATAGTAAATTTCTCAAAAAATTATTTTTTACGGTCGCAAATTTTTAATACGCCGAGGATTGCCTTTTCTATAGTGAATTTGTCAAAAAATAAATTTTTAGTGTCGCAAATTTTAAATACGCCGAGGATTGCCTTTTCTATAGTAAATTTTTCAAAAAATATTTTTTACTGTCGCAAATTTTAAATACGCCGAGGATTGCCTTTTCTGTAGTAAATTTTTCAAAAAATAATTTTTTACTGTCGCAAATTTTAAATACGCCGAGGATTGCCTTTTCTATAGTAAATTTTTCAAAAAATAATTTTTTACTGCCGCAAATTTTAAATACGCCGAGGATTGCCTTTTCTATAGTAAATTTTTCAAAAAATAATTTTTTACTGTCGCAAATTTTAAATACGCCTAGGATTGCCTTTTCTATAGTAAATTTTTCAAAAAATAATTTTTTACTGTCGCAAATTTTAAATACGTCGAGGATTGCCTTTTCTATAGTAAATTTCTCAAAAAATTATTTTTTACGTTCGCAAATTTTTAATACGCCGAGGATTGAGTTTTCTATAGTAAATTTTTCAAAAAATAATTTTTTACTATCGCAAATTTCAAATACGCCGAGGATTGCCTTTTCTATAGTAAATTTCTCAAAAAATAATTTTTTACTGTCGCAAATTTTAAATACGCCGAGGATTGCCTTTTCTATAGTAAATTTTTCAAAAAATAATTTTTTACTGTCGCAAATTTTAAATACGTCGAGGATTGCCTTTTCTATAGTAAATTTCTCAAAAAATTATTTTTTACGGTCGCAAATTTTTAATGCGCAGAGCATTGCCTTTTCTATAGTGAATTTGTCAAAAAATAAATTTTTACTGTCGCAAATTTTAAATACGCCGAGGATTGACTTTTCTATAGTAAATTTATCAAAAAATAATTTTTTACTGTCGCAAATTTTAAATACGCCGAGGATTGCCTTTTCTATAGTAAATTTTTCAAAAAATAATTTTTTACTGTCGCCAATTTTAAATACGCCGAGGATTGCCTTTTCTATAGTAAATTTTTCAAAAAATAATTTTTTACTGTCGCAAATTTTAAATATGCCGAGGATTGCCTTTTCTATAGTAAATTTCTCAAAAAATTATTTTTTACGGTCGCAAATTTTTAATACGCCGAGGATTGCCTTTTCTATAGTGAATTTGTCAAAAAATAAATTTTTAGTGTCGCAAATTTTAAATACGCCGAGGATTGCCTTTTCTATAGTAAATTTTTCAAAAAATTATTTTTTACTGTCGCAAATTTTAAATACGCCGAGGATTGCCTTTTCTGTAGTAAATTTTTCAAAAAATAATTTTTTACTGTCGCAAATTTTAAATACGCCGAGGATTGTCTTTTCTATAGTAAATTTTTCAAAAAATAATTTTTTACTGCCGCAAATTTTAAATACGCCGAGGATTGCCTTTTCTATAGTAAATTTTTCAAAAAATAATTTTTTACTGTCGCAAATTTTAAATACGCCTAGGATTGCCTTTTGTATAGTAAATTTTTCAAAAAATAATTTTTTACTGTCGCAAATTTTAAATACGTCGAGGATTGC
Source organism: Dioctria rufipes (assembly GCA_963924295.1). Taxonomy (NCBI): domain Eukaryota; kingdom Metazoa; phylum Arthropoda; class Insecta; order Diptera; family Asilidae; genus Dioctria; species Dioctria rufipes. The sequence continues at coordinate 75,333 of CAWUPM010000462.1, forward strand.
CTTTTCTATAGTAAATTTCTCAAAAAATTATTTTTTACCTTCGCAAATTTTTAATACGCCGAGGATTGAGTTTTCTATAGTAAATTTTTCAAAAAATAATTTTTTACTATCGCAAATTTCAAATACGCCGAGGATTGCCTTTTCTATAGTAAATTTCTCAAAAAATAATTTTTTACTGTCGCAAATTTTAAATACGCCGAGGATTGCCTTTTCTATAGTAAATTTTTCAAAAAATAATTTTTTACTATCGCAAATTTCAAATACGCCGAGGATTGCCTTTTCTATAGTAAATTTCTCAAAAAATAATTTTTTACTGTCGCAAATTTTAAATACGCCGAGGATTGCCTTTTCTATAGTAAATTTTTCAAAAAATAATTTTTTACTGTCGCAAATTTTAAATACGCCGAGGATTGCCTTTTCTATAGTAAATTTATCAAAAAATGATTTTTTACTGTCGCAAATTTTAAATACGCCGAGGATTGCCTTTTCTATAGTAAATTTTTCAAATAATAATTTTTTACTGTCGCAAATTTTAAATACGTCGAGGATTGCCTTTTCTATAGTAAATTTTTCAAAAAATAATTTTTTACTGTTGCAAATTTTAAATACGCCGAGGATTGCCTTTTCTATAGTAAATTTATCAAAAAATAATTTTTTACTGTCGCAAATTTTAAATACGCCGAGGATTGCCTTTTCTATAGTAAATTTTTCAAAAAATAATTTTTTACTGTCGCAAATTTTAAATACGCCGAGGATTGCCTTTTCTATAGTAAATTTTTCAAAAAATAATTTTTTACTATCGCAAATTTCAAATACGCCGAGGATTGCCTTTTCTATAGTAAATTTCTCAAAAAATAATTTTTTACTGTCGCAAATTTTAAATACGCCGAGGATTGCCTTTTCTATAGTAAATTTTTCAAAAAATAATTTTTTACTGTCGCAAATTTTAAATACGCCGAGGATTGCCTTTTCTATAGTAAATTTATCAAAAAATACTTTTTTACTGTCGCAAATTTTAAATACGCGGAGGATTGCCTTTTCTATAGTAAATTTTTCAAAAAATAATTTTTTACTGTCGCAAATTTTAAATACGTCGAGGATTGCCCTTTCTATAGTAAATTTTTCAAAAAATAATTTTTTACTGTCGCAAATTTTAAATACGCCGAGGATTGCCTTTTCTATAGTAAATTTATCAAAAAATTATTTTTTACTCTCACAAATTTTAAATACGCCGAGGATTGCCTTTTCTATAGTAAATTTTTCAAAAAATAATTTTTTACTGTCGCAAATTTTAAATACGTCGAGGATTGCCTTTTCTATAGTAAATTTTTCAAAAAATAATTTTTTACTGTCGCAAATTTTAAATACGCCGAGGATTGCCTTTTCTATAGTAAATTTATCAAAAAATAATTTTTTACTGTCGCAAATTTTAAATACGCCGAGGATTGCCTTTTCTATAGTAAATTTTTCAAAAAATAATTTTTTACTGTCGCAAATTTTAAATACGTCGAGGATTGCCTTTTCTATAGTAAATTTTTCAAAAAATAATTTTTTACTGTCGCAAATTTTAAATACGCCGAGGATTGCCTTTTCTATAGTAAATTTCTCAAAAAATTATTTTTTACGGTCGCAAATTTTAAATACGCCGAGGATTGCCTTTTCTATAGTAAATTTTTCAAAAAATAATTTTTTACTGTCGCAAATTTTAAATACGTCGAGGATTGCCTTTTCTATAGTAAATTTCTCAAAAAATTATTTTTTACGGTCGCAAATTTTTAATACGCCGAGAATTGCCTTTTCTAGAGTGAATTTGTCAAAAAATAATTTTTTACTGTCGCAAATTTTAAATACGTCGAGGATTGCCCTTTCTATAGTAAATTTTTCAAAAATAATTTTTTACTGTCGCAAATTTTAAATACGCCGAGGATTGCCTTTTCTATAGTAAATTTATCAAAAAATAATTTTTTACTGTGGCAAATTTTAAATACGCCGAGGATTGCCTTTTCTATAGTAAATTTTTCAAAAAATAATTTTTTACTGTCGCAAATTTTAAATACGCCGAGGATTGCCTTTTCTATAGTAAATTTTTTAAAAATAATTTTTTACTGTCGCAAATTTTAAATACGTCGAGGATTTCCTTTTCTATAGTAAATTTTTCAAAAAATAATTTTTTACTGTCGCAAATTTTAAATACGCCGAGGATTGCCTTTTCTATAGTAAATTTATCAAAAAATATTTTTTTACTGTCGCAAATTTTAAATACGTCGAGGATTGCCCTTTCTATAGTAAATTTTTCAAAAAATAATTTTTTACTGTCGCAAATTTTAAATACGCCGAGGATTGCCTTTTCTATAGTAAATTTATCAAAAAATAATTTTTTACTGTCGCAAATTTTAAATACGCCGAGGATTGCCTTTTCTATAGTAAATTTTTCAAAAAATAATTTTTTACTGTCGCAAATTTTAAATACGCCGAGGATTGCCTTTTCTATAGTAAATTTTTCAAAAAATAATTTTTTACTGTCGCAAATTTTAAATACGTCGAGGATTGCCTTTTCTATAGTAAATTTTTCAAAAAATAATTTTTTACTGTCGCAAATTTTAAATACGCCGAGGATTGCCTTTTCTATAGTAAATTTATCAAAAAATAATTTTTTACTGTCGCAAATTTTAAATACGCCGAGGATTGCCTTTTCTATAGTAAATTTTTCAAAAAATAATTTTTTACTGTCGCAAATTTTAAATACGCCGAGGATTGCCTTTTCTATAGTAAATTTTTCAAAAAATAATTTTTTACTGTCGCAAATTTTAAATACGCCGAGGATTGCCTTTTCTATAGTAAATTTTTCAAAAAATAATTTTTTACTGTCGCAAATTTCAAATACGCCGAGGATTGCCTTTTCTATAGTAAATTTTTCAAAAAATAATTTTTTACTGTCGCAAATTTTAAAGACGCCGAGGATTGCCTTTTCTATAGTAAATTTTTCAAAAAATAATTTTTTACTATCGCAAATTTTAAATACGCCGAGGATTGCCTTTTCTATAGTAAATTTTCAAAAAATTATTTTTTACTGTCGCAAATTTTAAATACGCCGAGGATTGCCTTTTCTATAGTAAATTTTTCAAAAAATAGTTTTTTACTGTCGCAAATTTTAAATACGCCGAGGATTGCCTTTTCTATAGTAAATTTTTCAAAAAATAATTTTTTACTGTCGCAAATTTTAAATACGCCGAGGATTGCCTTTTCTATAGTAAATTTTTCAAAAAATAATTTTTTACTGTCGCAAATTTTAAATACGTCGAGGATTGCCTTTTCTATAGTAAATTTCTCAATAAATTATTTTTTACGGTCGCAAATTTTTAATACGCCGAGAATTGCCTTTTCTAGAGTGAATTTGTCAAAAAATAAATTTTTACTATCGCAAATTTTAAATACGCCGAGGATTGACTTTTGTATAGTAAATTTATCAAAAAATAATTTTTTACTGTCGCAAATTTTAAATACGCCGAGGGTTGCCTTTTCTATAGTAAATTTTTCAAAAAATAATTTTTTACTGTCGCAAATTTCAAATACGCCGAGGATTGCCTTTTCTATAGTAAATTTTTCAAAAAATAATTTTTTACTGTCGCAAATTTTAAATACGCCGAGGATTGCCTTTTCTATAGTAAATTTTTCAAAAAATAATTTTTTACTGTCGCAAATTTTAAATACGTCGAGGATTGCCTTTTCTATAGTAAATTTCTCAAAAAATTATTTTTTACGGTCGCAAATTTTTAATACGCCGAGCATTGCCTTTTCTATAGTGAATTTGTCAAAAAATAAATTTTTACTGTCGCAAATTTTAAATACGCCGAGGATTGACTTTTCTATAGTAAATTTATCAAAAAATTATTTTTTACTGTCGCAAATTTCAAATACGCCGAGGATTGCCTTTTCTATAGTAAATTTTTCAAAAACTAATTTTTTACTGTCGCAAATTTCAAATACGCCGAGGATTGCCTTTTCTATAGTAAATTTTTCAAAAAATAATTTTTTACTGTCGCAAATTTTAAATACGCCGAGGATTGCCTTTTCTATAGTAAATTTTTCAAAAAATAGTTTTTTACTGTCGCAAATTTTAAATACGCCGAGGATTGCCTTTTCTATAGTAAATTTTTCAAAAAATAATTTTTTACTGTCGCAAATTTTAAATACGTCGAGGATTGCCTTTTCTATAGTAAATTTCTCAAACAATTATTTTTTACGGTCGTAAATTTTTAATACGCCGAGGATTGCCTTTTCTATAGTGAATTTGTCAAAAAATAAATTTTTACTGTCGCAAATTTTAAATGCGCCGAGGATTGCCTTTTCTATAGTAAATTTTTCAAAATATAATTTTTTACTGTCGCAAATTTTAAATACGCCGAGGATTGCCTTTTCTATAGTAAATTTCTCAAAATATAATTTTTTACTGTCGCAAATTTTAAATACGCCGAGGATTGCCTTTTCTATAGTAAATTTTTCAAAAAATAGTTTTTTACTGTCGCAAATTTTAAATACGCCGAGGATTGCCTTTTCTATAGTAAATTTTTCAAAAAATAATTTTTTACTGTCGCAAATTTTAAATACGTCGAGGATTGCCTTTTCTATAGTGAATTTCTCAAACAATTATTTTTTACGGTCGCAAATTTTTAATACGCCGAGGATTGCCTTTTCTATAGTGAATTTGTCAAAAAATAAATTTTTACTGTCGCAAATTTTAAATGCGCCGAGGATTGCCTTTTCTATAGTAAATTTTTCAAAATATAATTTTTTACTGTCGCAAATTTTAAATACGCCGAGGATTGCCTTTTCTATAGTAAATTTTTCAAAAAATAATTTTTTACTGTCGCAAATTTTAAAGACGCCGAGGATTGCCTTTTCTATAGTAAATTTTTCAAAAAATAGTTTTTTACTGTCGCAAATTTTAAATACGCCGAGGATTGCCTTTTCTATAGTAAATTTTTCAAAAAATAATTTTTTACTGTCGCAAATTTTAAATACGCCGAGGATTGCCTTTTCTATAGTAAATTTTTCAAAAAATAATTTTTTACTGTCGCAAATTTTAAATACGTCGAGGATTGCCTTTTCTATAGTAAATTTCTCAAAAAATTATTTTTTACGGTCGCAAATTTTTAATACGCCGAGAATTGCCTTTTCTAGAGTGAATTTGTCAAAAAATAAATTTTTACTATCGCAAATTTTAAATACGCCGAGGATTGACTTTTGTATAGTAAATTTATCAAAAAATAATTTTTTACTGTCGCAAATTTTAAATACGCCGAGGGTTGCCTTTTCTATAGTAAATTTTTCAAAAAATAATTTTTTACTGTCGCAAATTTCAAATACGCCGAGGATTGCCTTTTCTATAGTAAATTTTTCAAAAAATAATTTTTTACTGTCGCAAATTTTAAATACGCCGAGGATTGCCTTTTCTATAGTAAATTTTTCAAAAAATAGTTTTTTACTGTCGCAAATTTTAAATACGCCGAGGATTGCCTTTTCTATAGTAAATTTTTCAAAAAATAATTTTTTACTGTCGCAAATTTTAAATACGTCGAGGATTGCCTTTTCTATAGTAAATTTCTCAAAAAATTATTTTTTACGGTCGCAAATTTTTAATACGCCGAGCATTGCCTTTTCTATAGTGAATTTGTCAAAAAATAAATTTTTACTGTCGCAAATTTTAAATACGCCGAGGATTGACTTTTCTATAGTAAATTTATCAAAAAATAATTTTTTACTGTCGCAAATTTCAAATACGCCGAGGATTGCCTTTTCTATAGTAAATTTTTCAAAAACTAATTTTTTACTGTCGCAAATTTCAAATACGCCGAGGATTGCCTTTTCTATAGTAAATTTTTCAAAAAATAATTTTTTACTGTCGCAAATTTTAAATACGCCGAGGATTGCCTTTTCTATAGTAAATTTTTCATAAAATAGTTTTTTACTGTCGCAAATTTTAAATACGCCGAGGATTGCCTTTTCTATAGTAAATTTTTCAAAAAATAATTTTTTACTGTCGCAAATTTTAAATACGTCGAGGATTGCCTTTTCTATAGTAAATTTCTCAAACAATTATTTTTTACGGTCGCAAATTTTTAATACGCCGAGGATTGCCTTTTCTATAGTGAATTTGTCAAAAAATAAATTTTTACTGTCGCAAATTTTAAATGCGCCGAGGATTGCCTTTTCTATAGTAAATTTTTCAAATATAATTTTTTACTGTCGCAAATTTTAAATACGCCGAGGATTGCCTTTTCTATAGTAAATTTTTCAAAAAATAATTTTTTACTGTCGCAAATTTTAAATACGCCGAGGATTGCCTTTTCTATAGTAAATTTTTCAAAAAATAATTTTTTACTGTCGCAAATTTCAAATACGCCGAGGATTGCCTTTTCTATAGTAAATTTTTCAAAAAATAATTTTTTACTGTCGCAAATTTTAAATACGCCGAGGATTGCCTTTTCTATAGTAAATTTTTCAAAAAATAATTTTTTACTGTCGCAAATTTTAAATACGCCGAGGATTGCCTTTTCTATAGTAAATTTTTCAAAAAATAGTTTTTTACTGTCGCAAATTTTAAATACGCCGAGGATTGCCTCTTCTATACTAAATTTTTCAAAAAATAATTTTTTACTGTCTCAAATTTTAAATACGTCGAGGATTGCCTTTTCTATAGTAAATTTCTCAAAAAATTATTTTTTACGGTCGCAAATTTTTAATACGCCGAGCATTGCCTTTTCTATAGTGAATTTGTCAAAAAATAAATTTTTACTGTCGCAAATTTTAAATACGCCGAGGATTGACTTTTCTATAGTAAATTTATCAAAAAATAATTTTTTACTGTCGCAAATTTTAAATACGCCGAGGATTGCCTTTTCTATAGTAAATTTTTCAAAAAATAATTTTTTACTGTCGCCAATTTTAAATACGCCGAGGATTGCCTTTTCTATAGTAAATTTTTCAAAAAATAATTTTTTACTGTCGCAAATTTTAAATATGCCGAGGATTGCCTTTTCTATAGTAAATTTCTCAAAAAATTATTTTTTACGGTCGCAAATTTTTAATACGCCGAGGATTGCCTTTTCTATAGTGAATTTGTCAAAAAATAAATTTTTAGTGTCGCAAATTTTAAATACGCCGAGGATTGCCTTTTCTATAGTAAATTTTTCAAAAAATTATTTTTTACTGTCGCAAATTTTAAATACGCCGAGGATTGCCTTTTCTGTAGTAAATTTTTCAATAAATAATTTTTTACTGTCGCAAATTTTAAATACGCCGAGGATTGCCTTTTCTATAGTAAATTTTTCAAAAAATAATTTTTTACTGCCGCAAATTTTAAATACGCCGAGGATTGCCTTTTCTATAGTAAATTTTTCAAAAAATAATTTTTTACTGTCGCAAATTTTAAATACGCCTAGGATTGCCTTTTCTATAGTAAATTTTTCAAAAATAATTTTTTACTGTCGCAAATTTTAAATACGCCGAGGATTGCCTTTTCTATAGTAAATTTTTCAAAAAATAATTTTTTACTGTCGCAAATTTTAAATACGTCGAGGATTGCCTTTTCTATAGTAAATTTTTCAAAAAATAATTTTTTACAGTTGCAAATTTTAAATACGCCGAGGATTGCCTTTTCTATAGTAAATTTATCAAAAAATAATTTTTTACTGTCGCAAATTTTAAATACGCCGAGGATTGCCTTTTCTATAGTAAATTTTTCAAAAAATAATTTTTTACTGTCGCAAATTTTAAATACGCCGAGGATTGCCTTTTCTATAGTAAATTTTTCAAAAAATAATTTTTTACTATCGCAAATTTTAAATACGCCGAGGATTGCCTTTTCTATAGTAAATTTCTCAAAAAATAATTTTTTACTGTCGCAAATTTTAAATACGCCGAGGATTGCCTTTTCTATAGTAAATTTTTCAAAAAATAATTTTTTACTGTCGCAAATTTTAAATACGCCGAGGATTGCCTTTTCTATAGTAAATTTATCAAAAAATAATTTTTTACTGTCGCAAATTTTAAATACGCCGAGGATTGCCTTTTCTATAGTAAATTTTTCAAAAAATAATTTTTTACTGTCGCAAATTTTAAATACGTCGGGGATTGCCCTTTCTATAGTAAATTTTTCAAAAAATAATTTTTTACTGTCGCAAATTTTAAATACGCCGAGGATTGCCTTTTCTATAGTAAATTTATCAAAAAATAATTTTTTACTGTCGCAAATTTTAAATACGCCGAGGATTGCCTTTTCTATAGTAAATTTTTCAAAAAATAATTTTTTACTGTCGCAAATTTTAAATACGTCGAGGATTGCCTTTTCTATAGTAAATTTTTCAAAAAATAATTTTTTACTGTCGCAAATTTTAAATACGCCGAGGATTGCCTTTTCTATAGTAAATTTATCAAAAAATAATTTTTTACTGTCGCAAATTTTAAATACGCCGAGGATTGCCTTTTCTATAGTAAATTTTTCAAAAAATAATTTTTTACTGTCGCAAATTTTAAATACGTCGAGGATTGCCTTTTCTATAGTAAATTTTTCAAAAAATAATTTTTTACTGTCGCAAATTTTAAATACGTCGAGGATTGACTTTTCTATAGTAAATTTCTCAAAAAATTATTTTTTACGGTCGCAAATTTTAAATACGCCGAGGATTGCCTTTTCCATAGTAAATTTTTCAAAAAATAATTTTTTACTGTCGCAAATTTTAAATACGTCGAGGATTGACTTTTCTATAGTAAATTTATCAAAAAATTATTTTTTACTGTCGCAAATTTTTAATACGCCGAGGATTGCCTTTCCTATAGTGAATTTGTCAAAAAATAAATTTTTACTGTCGCAAATTTTAAATACGCCGAGGATTGCCTTTTCTATAGTAAATTTTTCAAAAAATAATTTTTTACTGTCGCAAATTTTAAATACGCCGAGGATTGCCTTTTCTATAGT